>JAZHYW010013343.1:0-171623 GCA_037355805.1 Ixodes ricinus
TCAAGTGAGGAAGAGGGAGTGAAAACCCTCACCACGAGAAACAGATAGCAAAACATTGCTGACAGCTTCCAAACCGCTGAGCGGGACTTCTCACTCCTCGTTTAGTGATTGGTTCATCGTCACTCTTATCGGCGAATGCTGCCACCTGATTGGCCGAAGAGCGAGAATGAGATGCGCGGAACTCGCCACGCTCTTCGTTTCTGAAGCTGTCATCGACTTTACACCAAAACGCAGCTGTTACGTCACGCCGCTGTGGTGGCGCTGTTGTCGCTACTGCGCATGCGCAGTAGGTTCCTTTCATGCCAATCTGGTTTCTGCGCACGTATAATGCCCCCACCTGTCGTGAGCAAACGCTGACTTGTTTGTAAACATTGTTCCGGTCTATACAGATATTAATATTGTCACGAATAAAAAAAGAAGATATTGACGTGAAACTGAAAATTAATGTTGAATGAGGCGAACTTGCGCCTACAAACCTAAATGGAAAGGTATTCTACAAGGTACGCAGAGGTAAACGAAAACGAAATAATGGTCGAAATTCCGGGGGAGTATGTTACTTCCGGTTGGCTATTCTTCTTGTTTGTTTTTTGAGGACCCTCAGTGGGTAGCGCATACATTAAGAGTCTCACCGCCGAGGACTAACTGCGCGTACCTCCTGAAATTTACTTGTATACGGGATCGACATCCCTTCCTGTTCCCTTGAGTGAAAAGAAAGAGCGCAATTGTTCCTCAAGGAAATGACAAATCTTCAGGAAGGTGTGTCGTGAGCTCATCTTCGGGACTACATATTCGACTTGCATGGTACGTATACCTGACAACAACCTACAACATACAAATTCTAAACGCGTTCAGCTACTTCGTGAACAGCAAGGCATCGGCGGCTGACACGTATACCTTCCATGGGCACCCAAGATACGCGCCGAGTCTCCCCGCAGGGGTAACCGAGCCGGGTTTTGATTTTAGCCAACGTTACTAGAACAACTCAGTTGGCAAACTGCCATATGAGCCTGCTTTGAAAAAGTGGCTCCAATCCGTACTCGTAAATTGAACTAGACTAGATGCCTCCATTTGCCGGCCGCTCCGCTGACAGGGTGGAGACACCCGCCATTTTGTGGCGAACTTTGCGACGCTCTCACCGGCGTCATATTGCGTCTATCTTTCCAGAACTTTCGCTAAACACAACGTTCTTGCACCAAGACTTTGTCACACACACTCTACAGGACGCACACCCAATGTGGAGCGAATACTGACCTCAGGCGCCATATTTTGGCGCTCCATTGGCTCCATTGGTGTCTCCACCCTGTCAGCGGAATCGGCCGGCAGATGGAGGCACCCTAAACCAGACGCGATCGCAACGCCGCCATTTCTCCCGCAGCGACCACTCTGGGAACTGCACGGCTGCATGTATACCGGTCCAGTCGAGCCAGAGTATTACGTTAAATTTCCTTCCACCGCAAACTCCGAATTGCCGGAGAAGCGGTCACGTGCTGCCGAGCCAGATCCAATCGTCATGCGGGAAAGCGACCTTGCAGGCGAAATATTTCGGGCGGAGAGTGTTTCTCGCTTTGCGTTTGCGAGATATACATCCTGCATTAAAGGAGCTGTGCAACAGTTTCAGTGCTTTGCTTAACTAATGTGGGAGTTGGTCTCTCGACCTTAATGAAGTAAAGCACGAAAAACCGCTTTTGCCTGCATGTCCTAGTTTTTATTTTAAAAATGGGCAAAGATTGAGGTTTTCGGCGCCTCTCAACCCCTTCACTAACTTCCGAGTCACGTGCGCTGTGACGTCAATGGGGAAGGCGCGGGTTTCCGGTGAAGCTCCTCTTAGAGCCATTAGTGAGCAGCGAGAACTCATCCGCTCGCGGCCGCGTGACCACGTGCTGGCGGGCGCAGCGAGAAAGGAGGAAAGTCTCATCCGGGTCCGGCCATACCCGTCCGGCCCTGTCCTCCCTCCCCTCCGGCTTCGGCGGCTGTTTCGCTGCTGACGGTTTTGTGGACCTGGGATAGATGGCGCCAATAAAACTCCGTATAACAAAACTGTTGCCGATGATACCAGGTTTTTGGACATATTTATATTTATGTTGGAACGACAAAATTTACAGAAAAGTTACCTTTTATCGAGCAGGTATTCGCACAACGTGCTACCTTTCTACAAGTTCCCCATTGACGTCACGCCGCGTGTTTCTCATGGCCACCGCTCGCGGCTGCAGATCGAGGAATATTCTAATTTTTTTCCCCGTGATTACGCGGCGGAATCGCAACATTTCAAAGGAAGGAGGTGTGTTTTCTGTCTTTTGTGACAAGGTGAACAATGCCAAAAGTAGAAAACACCAATTATTTCAACGTTAAAATCGTTGCACAGCTCCTTTAAACTCCAACGAATCTGGAAGGTTTCTTGACCTTTGAACATTATGTGTAGCCACTAGGCACTACTATAATCGCGTTGTTTTATAACGCGAGCGATCTTTTAATGCATGTTTCCAAAGTCTGGGAAGCAGACAACATGGCGGAGGATCAGCATTGCTCGCGTCTGCGGCGCTCGCGGAGTGGTACGCGACCGGCACATCCGAACACCTCGGACCACACAACGACGCGCAGCTGGCACTTGCAAAGGGATGACGTTTTGGTCGGCTACTACGTTCTACCGAAGGCATTTAAAAAGCAAAAATACAAATGACGGATAGACGGCGAATGCGCAGAGCTTCGCGGCACTATATATTCTTTGCTTCTGCACGCCGCAGAACACCGCCTCATAGCCACACCATCCGCGACTCCTGGGACTCCTGCAGAAGCGGCGGTAGCGCCCCGCAGTGCGGCCTTGGATCCACCATGGCTCTCCAGGGGAACCATTGGCCGCGTTGAAGGGCAACTCCGCTTCATTGTTGTTTTTGAAAAAAACAATGCAGTCCTTTTCAGTATCACCTAGGAAAACCACACGTCAAATATTACGACCTAGTTCTGCCTAAATGTTTCTTAAACGGTCCCGACAAACGTGGCAACTCGCCAAGTTGCCGAAATCGGCTGACTCCAGCGGGCGAATTCAGGCGGCGCAACCTACAGCGCAGTCAAGGCTGCGGCGTGGGCGTAACCAACCTTGAGCTAAACGTCACCACCAATTCCCATTTTGCTTGTTTTTACTTCTCCGGGCCAGCGTAACGGGTGACGTCAGCAACGTTCCCTCGTAGGCACTCAGTCCGCGTCAAAACCACCGTCGTCGTCTCACCGTTTGTGATTATGTCTCTTGGAGTTTCGTTCACACTACGGACACTACGTGCGCAGACGTATGCTATGCCGCAGTTGTGCAGACGTCGTCGAATGTCATACACCGTCACAACGTGGTGAAGAGTGTGGTGCAGACGACACTTGCGTTTGGCACACGCCCGCCCCAATCCCGCCCGTCGTTGCGTAAAGGATCACGTGACATCTCGTAACTCGTGGGAGCCATGTTCTGGATGGATGGATGTTGGATGGATGTTAATGGCTATACCCTTTGTACCGGGCGGTAGCTTGCGCCACCTAGCCTAAGTCTAAAAAGACAAAAACGTGATTTCTCCCACCCTTTTAAGACCAATTTTTCTCCCCTAACTATCACCAGGCAGTGTGGGGTATCACCAGGATGACCTTCGGGGGATCGGGCAAAAAAACTAAAAACATCACCCCCTGCCTCTTCCCCCGGCGAGGGAGTCGCCAATTTTCCTCTGGTCAAACCTTTTCGGCGTTACCCCAGCACCGGACCCACTGGGAGACAGGGTTGAGACTTTGGGCCGGAGCCACGCGGGAGGGAGTCCCAATTTTCCTCTGTCCCGCCTGTTCCCAGCTGTGCTAGTTAGTTGTCCAACATTCAATTTTCCCTAGATAATTTCCACCAATCTTCTAATCGTCTCTTTGTCACTGTAATCCTTTTCTCTACCGTCCTTCCATCGTCGCCAGTGAAACCCAGGGCCCCAGCCAAATCCGTTACCCCTTCAGGGAGGGCAGGACGAAGCCCCGTGCACTTCAAAACCAAGTGCTCTACTGTCTCGCTATCATTATGGCAGGCGGCACATAATGTGTCTGTCTCCTGAAATTTAGCCCTATACGTCCTCGTCCTCAAAACTCCCGTTCTTGCCTCGAACAGCAAAGCACTTCCCAGTGAATTGTCAAAAAGATTTTCCTTTCTTATGTCCTGCTTTCGTGACCTGTACACTGTTAAAGCTGATTTCTCCTGCATTCTCCCCTCCCACATTTTCCTCTCCGCCTCTTTCACCCCCTTTTTCACTGTAGTCTGTTCAGCCCCATCACCAGTGTGTAGATATTTAAATGTAAGCTTTCGGGTTCGGTTTGTCCATCTTGTGGGCGAAAGTTTCGGTTTCTGATTTCTGCTCGTGCTACAAATTTGATTTAAAAACATGTATCCCATCTTTCGCGAAGCAAATGACGTAGTGTTTTTTACTAGGGCTTTTAATGCGAAATCGCTCATTATCCCGAAATCTTGGGAATTGAGGGGAGTTGTCCTTTAAGACCGTGCTCCGGAGCGCGAGAGTTTGGGGTTCCGGTCACTGAACGGACAGGAGCGTCGCCGGAGACTTGCACTAGAGCGCGCTCTTCGTGCATCGAGTATTTCTCGGAGCACGTCACGTCTCCAAACAAGATGGTTACGAAGATCAACAACGTTGACGAGACGAAGGAGCTTCCAGACCGCCGCCCGTTTTCATTTAGAAGCGCTAATCTAGCAGGGAAACACGATTTGATTTGAAAGCCAAGACAGCAATGAGCGTTCCGGAAAAGTTTGCTCGTACATCTCGCTTGAAAACGAATTCAAATATCAAACGATAGCGTTCCGATAGCACAGCGACAGAAAAGTTGTCGACATGAAAAGGCATTCGGACAGGTGCCCCTTTTGAATACTTAGCCCAGCGAATAAAGATACTTTGATTGGAAAGCTGAAACATCACTAGCGTTGCGAAAAGGTTTGTTCAGGCATCTGGCTTGAAAATGAATTGACGTGTGCCGCGGTGTCGGTGTAGCACATTGACGGGTTGCGTCTCCGCGCTGCAAGACGGAATTACGGAACATCTGACAAGTTAAAGTTCCTTGTGTCGACAAGCGGTTTCAAAAATGTTGTCTTTCCAATTAATTCAGGACAGCATGCATGGCCAATCAAAAGATCTGTAAAGGTAACTTTAAACCATAGAGTTATTATAATGTACGCTAGAGGTTCAAGTGGCGCTAGTGTGCTGACGCAAATTGAAGCAGACAGTAACCAGTCGAAAATTGACTTCCGGTAATTCATTTCTATGGGAAAAGTGAGGCATTTTCTCCCTGCGCTTGACCATAAGAGCAAATATCCCAAATAATTCATACGTACTAGGTAGCTTGGAACATTTCTCAGTCAGGCCGACGAAAGAATTGGTCAGTTACGGCGTTTTTCTTTCGAATTGATCGCATTAAAAACGGTGCTAAAACGGCTTCGTGCGTGTATTTATGTGCACTGTCGGACACTGTTAGCGCGAACGCGGCGTCGGCGATTTCCAGCATGGGGATATACATGCCAAACGAACGAAGGACATCTGAAAAATCAAGAGCGGCGGTAAGTACTACGCAGTAATACTGGATCAGTAACTCGCAGTGCATGTACGATCAAAATAAATTGAAGGCCACGTAATATATTCCGATCTTAAATAAGTAAGTACCGCTTTATTCTTTCTGTGATGAGCGAAGCTGCTTGTTCTACGTTCCAAATATCACCCGCGTGCTCGATATCTTTGAGAACAAGTGCGCGATAAAAGCTGCCCGGCAGAGAAAACAATACGAAGATTCACCTCTACGTTTTGAAGGTTTTATACGTTTCTCTACGTTTTGAAGGTTTTTATCCGCTCATGCGACGACGGGATAATTTTCACATATAGTCACAGGACTGGCATATTATCAATATACAAGAGTCACCGGAATGCTGGCGAGCCTTGAACACACTCTATATTCGTTTCGATTGTAATTTGCTTCGAACCGTCGCTTGTTTTTACACACCTACTGCGGAACACGCGTTTGGGACTGGAATGTAGCGAAGTTAAGTATCGTTCACTGATGACAAAAAACAAGAGCTAACTAAAGCAATCACACTTCTACAGTGTTAATCAAGGTACATGCTATTCGGTACGACCTAAATAACGAAAGTGTTCCGTGGTTTTTTCCGGCGAAGAGACAAAATGCACGCGCGTTTTCCTATAGGAATGCACAGGAGCACCGCAAAAAGTAGACTGGTTGCTGTCTGCTTCAATTTATCGTCACGGAAGTGCGCATAGACACTAGCGCCAGTTGAACCTCTAGCGTACATTATAATAACTCTATGCTTCAAACATATATACTCCCAGCGAGTATTCAAGCCTTTCATGATAATTAAAACATTCGTAAAACTTTCTTGCGTCGCCGTCTTTTATATATATATATATTTTTCTCTCTCCCGTTGTAGTTAAGGCTTTCATTAATTTATCTGGTAAATAATTTCTGCTTCTGCCACACGTATCCGCGAGATGCCGAGTTCGTCACAACCGTGCGGTCGGAAGTGGCTCATGCGGCTCGTCGATAGTTTCGATGTGTCGCGTTCCTGTACGCAGTTCTCTTGTTTAGTTGCTGCCCTCGGAGTATGAAACTCGAGCATCAAAGTAGGATTGGAGGAGCGGGGACTTTACGCGCCCATCGCGTTACTTTGCTCCGCAAGCGGAGCTTGTACAGTTACTCTGGGTGGCGCCAAGGTGACGCAAGAGTTCTGTATAGGCTCCCTACGGGAGCCAGAGTCGCGCGTTCACCCCCGGAGCGCCGGCTTCCTGCACGACATGCGGAGTCTGCTCCTCACGTGACCGAATTCGGCGAATAGTGGCGCCGCACCTTCGAGGCGCGTGGCGCGCTCTGCAGCTAGCGCGAGCGGCTAGCCTGACACGCCTTGGACTGAGCACTCGCCGCACGAGCGCTCGTGCTGCCGCGGAGGCTTCATTCGAAGCAACTATATCTCGCGGTTTTAGACACGCGGCTAACAATAGTCCAAACTTACGCGAGACGAAGTATAGCAGTCGCACTCACGACAACAGGGTTCGGTGTGCGCCGGCGAGAGTAAACAAATGAAGGCGGGCATGAAACGGCGGTATTCGAACATGACGGCGGCGCTGTTAGATACAGAAGACGACGAAATGCTTTCTGTTAAAAAAGAGATATGCTCTTTGAATGGGTGGACGCAACACAAATAACATGGAATGCAAAACCAGTTGTATGAGGAGCGGCTTGAGGACGGCGCTCATTGATGAATATCGAAGATTTTCGAGCGTCTCGGACAACATGCGCAACAGCGCAAGCCCTTCAAGCCACAACAAGTAAGGTGATTTCTGATGCCACTACCGGTATCCCGCTGGGCGAAATCTGGAAAGTTGGCAGACACGCGAACAAAACACCGCCAATTGCGAAGAGATCCCATCTCAAGGCGAGGGGTGCACCCCGAGCAAGTGCTCCTCCATTTCCCTGGGGTGTCTACGTCAGCGCTGCTCCTCGCAAATGCGTGACGTTATTTTCACATGATGTGCATCCCGAGGAGCAAATGGCGGGATTTCCCCCATGCGAATTCCCCTTGAGGCATGTCCGCGGATAATCATGTCATCATCGTCTGCGGCGAGCACCGTGTGATGTTAGAGCAGTGCGACTGCAGTTTTTGAGATAAAGCAATATGTTACAACTTCCATAAGGCATGTCCAACTGTATTCCAATTCGTTGTATCTATAAAAACATGAGCAAACAGGTTTTACTGCCCCCGGAAACTTACGGCGACTTATAGGGCCACCCATGCTGCCAGTTTAGCAACTCACCCCGCATTCAATAATTAGCTACAGCAACCTAAATTTAAACAGAGAAAGCTCGTTGTGCCTATTGGTGCAGAATTAGGCCTTCGAAGGCACATCCAGTCCTTAGACGTGCGAGAAATAACTAAACATTAAATAATGTCAAAGATAACACATGCTATGACAGCTTTCTTTGAGATATTAGATTAAAGATTATACGAAGGGAAGTAAGAAAGGAATACAACTTTATTTTCATTAAAACGGTCACCTTAGTCCAGATCGCTGAAAAAGGCTGCTAAGGCAGCCCCGGCGTGGTCGGCCACGGTGAGTTGGTCCCCGGCTCTGGCGCTAGCCAGACAGTTCCTCCAAGATACGGGAATGGGTGTGGGGAAGGTCGGGGTAGTGCTTGTATGTGAGCAGGACCAAGGTATGCTCTGTACGTTGAAATAATTTCCGCAGTGCATCCATCGGGCTGTGCCCGGTGGATTGCGGAATGTGTGTTGAGCCTGAAGAATGGGGTTGGGAGAGGTTATGCTTGGATTTGTCTTATGACTGAGCTGTACTGTCGGTTGAGGTTCTTACGGGGCTTAGGCTGCGTTTGCCTTCTATCTCCAGTTTGTGCAAGGAGTGTTTGCGATATTGGAGGAGGTGTGTGTTTCTGTGTTGTTTCTGTGGTTGAGCACGGGTTGCTGGTTGCCCGGAATTTGTGAGCTCGGGCAAGAGCATAGGCGCGCTCATTGCCTGGCAAACTTTTGTGTCGAGGAATTCAAAGGATATGAAAATTAGTTAACCATAGTTTTGTTTAACCCGAGACTGGGGTATTTCGGAAAAGGGACGAGAAGAAAAGAGGCCACAAGGAGGCGACGTCTCAAACACAGCTAAGGATTTTATTCCATCGTATGCATTTTTATACACACCACGTCCACACACCACGTCCCACCTACCAACCAAGTCGACCAATGACAACATAACACCCGGAATACTCTAAGCCAAACATAGGCCCAAAACATTACAAAAGAACAATCTTTCAGCCAGACAAAAGGACAAGATAAGCCTCCGAATTCACAAAGTCGACAATGAACCGTTAAAATGTTTTTTTTTCTCCCAAACCCGCAAACACACGGAACCAAAGGGAAAGAGGGCATACAAGACCTAATTACACAAAGCCAAACAACAAACCATTAAACTAGCCGGTACTTAGTCACCGTAAAAAAAAAAAAAAAAAAAACGGCAAACGGTCATTCTAACCCGCACTACACTTTGAAGGAAAGCGGAAGAGGATAACCATGACCCAAAAACACAAAAGGGGAGAATGCAAGAGTTCCAACCTCAACTACACACTTGAAAGAAGTAACAAGGAATACCAGAACAAACAATATGTCCTGCACCCCTGTACTGCCTCTTTGTAGGCAGCGCACAAAGTGCTGGATAGCTAAAAAAAAACAAAAAAAAACGGGGGTTTACATCTTGAGGAATTTTCTTGAGCTTTCTCCTAGATGCATTGATGGCTGGCTAATACAATTTCCCATCGACTTAATTCGGACTGTTTCCCTCACTACCCTTTTTATCTCATTCTCCTCTCGATGTATTACCTCCGTTTCCGACCAAAACACCCTACAATTGTTGCACTCAGCCATGTGCTTGGCGATCTCCGAGTTCGGTGCCCCGTTTTTTACATTTCTTTTATGCTCAGTCAGTCTGTCATTCACGCACCGCGAAGTTTGCCCCACATATCTAAAACCACATGCTAAGGGTATCTCATAGACTACTCCTCCTTTGCAAGCCACTGACCTGTCCTGATGTTGCCTTCTGCATTCCTTTGGAGGTGCAAAGAACGGAGTCATCCTGTTTAATTTGTAATCAGATGAAAACACTACGTCAACTCCAAATCTGTGAGCACTCGCTTTAAGGTTATGCGAAACACTGTGGTAGTACGGGACTACGGCAACCTTTTTACTTCTTTCTCTCGTTGTTCCATTTCTCTCGCCGAAACTTGGGGAGAGCTGCCTCGTGATGAAAACTTTATCATAACCCGCATCCTCTAACCTCACCCACTGCCTTTTGAGGGCTTGGCCTACATAATGAAGACATGACTTCTTTAGAGCGTTTCCGATTATTGATTTGACCACCCCAGCCTTCACAGTCTTTGAATGGCAGCTTCTTCTACTTAAAACTGGCTTTGCCGATTCTTTTCCGTACTCCCAGCACACTCCTTCTTGCACGTGAATACGTAAATCTAAAAATTGCAAAACTCCTCTGTCTGGCCCTTCAACAGTAAAGGTAAGTTCCGGTGCTGAGGCCCTCACCAGACTCTCTATTGCTCCCGTATCCTTCCCATGAAAGCTCATGACCACAATGTCATCCACATACCTTCTCACTACAACTTCACCCGACCCCCAAACTGCCAGCCTTTCCGAGATCGCGTTATCCAAAGAATTTAAATAAATTTCTGCCAAAATAGGTGCTAGCTGCAGACCCAATACACACACCCTTCTTTGAATCCACATGCGTTCCTTGAACTCCACTACCGTGGCTTTAAGATAAAGATCCAGGATCGCTAAAATTTCAATAAGGTACGGGAGCAATAGAGAGTCTGGTGAGGGCCTCAGCACCGGAACTTACCTTTACTGTTGAAGGGCCAGACAGAGGAGTTTTGCAATTTTTAGATTTACGTATTCACGTGCAAGAAGGAGTGTGCTGGGAGTACGGAAAAGAATCGGCAAAGCCAGTTGTAAGTAGAAGAAGCTGCCATTCAAAGACTGTGAAGGCTGGGGTGGTCAAATCAATAATCGGAAACGCTCTAAAGAAGTCATGTCTTCATTATGTAGGCCAAGCCCTCAAAAGGCAGTGGGTGAGGTTAGAGGATGCGGGTTATGATAAAGTTTTCATCACGAGGCAGCTCTCCCCAAGTTTCGGCGAGAGAAATGGAACAACGAGAGAAAGAAGTAAAAAGGTTGCCGTAGTCCCGTACTACCACAGTGTTTCGCATAACCTTAAAGCGAGTGCTCACAGATTTGGAGTTGACGTAGTGTTTTCATCTGATTACAAATTAAACAGGATGACTCCGTTCTTTGCACCTCCAAAGGAATGCAGAAGGCAACATCAGGACAGGTCAGTGGCTTGCAAAGGAGGAGTAGTCTATGAGATACCCTTAGCATGTGGTTTTAGATATGTGGGGCAAACTTCGCGGTGCGTGAATGACAGACTGACTGAGCATAAAAGAAATGTAAAAAACGGGGCACCGAACTCGGAGATCGCCAAGCACATGGCTGAGTGCAACAATTGTAGGGTGTTTTGGTCGGAAACGGAGGTAATACATCGAGAGGAGAATGAGATAAAAAGGGTAGTGAGGGAAACAGTCCGAATTAAGTCGATGGGAAATTGTATTAGCCAGCCATCAATGCATCTAGGAGAAAGCTCAAGAAAATTCCTCAAGATGTAAACCCCCGTTTTTTTTTTGTTTTTAGCTATCCAGCACTTTGTGCGCTGCCTACAAAGAGGCAGTACAGGGGTGCAGGACATATTGTTTGTTCTGGTATTCCTTGTTACTTCTTTCAAGTGTGTAGTTGAGGTTGGAACTCTTGCATTCTCCCCTTTTGTGTTTTTGGGTCATGGTTATCCTCTTCCGCTTTCCTTCAAAGTGTAGTGCGGGTTAAAATGACCGTTTGCCGTTTTTTTTTTTTTTTTACGGTGACTAAGTACCGGCTAGTTTAATGGTTTGTTGTTTGGCTTTGTGTAATTAGGTCTTGTATGCCCTCTTTCCCTTTGGTTCCGTGTGTTTGCGGGTTTGGGAGAAAAAAACATTTTAACGGTTCATTGTCGACTTTGTGAATTCGGAGGCTTATCTTGTCCTTTTGTCTGGCTGAAAGATTGTTCTTTTGTAATGTTTTGGGCCTATGTTTGGCTTAGAGTATTCCGGGTGTTATGTTGTCATTGGTCGACTTGGTTGGTAGGTGGGACGTGGTGTGTGGACGTGGTGTGTATAAAAATGCATACGATGGAATAAAATCCTTAGCTGTGTTTGAGACGTCGCCTCCTTGTGGCCTCTTTTCTTCTCGTCCCTTTTCCGAAATACCCAGTCTCGGGTTAAACAAAACTATAGTTAACTTCCACCAGCTCGCCTGCACCCTTACAATTTTTTCATGAAAATTAGTGTGCGCGTTGTTGTTAAGAGATGAGTCTTTTAAGGCGGAGTCCTCTGCAGGCTACTGGCGAGCCCGTTCGGATGATGTTGAATTATCTGGAATCTGTGCATCTGTCTAAATAGCCAAAAGCGATTACAGTTATTTCTGCAGGTGTCGGGGTGTGTGAGTCAGGTATTGGGGCGACGAAAACAGTGGATAGCTCTTTGTCTACAGCTGTCACTTGCACAGGAAGGAAATCAAGTGCTAGGCTGGCGTTGACGTAGAGTACCCGTTGATCCTCGGCTGTCTTATCGGTGATATTGTGAATCGCTTTGTCACCTAGTTGCCGTCTTTTGCTGTGCCCGTCAAGGTCCATGCTGTGCCCGTCAAGCTCTTGGGCAACCGCAAGAGAAGAGGGGAAGGAGAAATTCTCTTATCACCGGGACTCTCCTTTGTAGGTCCCAGGCTTCCACAAACGTCGCTATTCTCCCTCTAGAACGTTATAGAAGATTAACTTGCCACTCAAAATTCGCACAAAAGCATCTTTCCCCTCTCCCTCCTCCCCGGTGGTAAGAAAGCAGCAGCGAGCTCAGCTATGACCGCCAGTGAATACTCCCTATATTTGCATGTGAGACTTTAGTTGTCTAGAGTGTGATGTCGCCGGCGTAGATGGAGTGCCGTAGGTTGTAGATTGCATTCAATTCCTTGGGTAGGTGCATCATGATCAGATTGAAGAGAGTTGGAGAGAATTGGAGCCTTGAGGAGTGCCCCTATCGATGGAAAGGCATCTCCTTCAAGCGGTCCCAGTGCTGTTGGGCTGAGCGGTCCTGCAAGAAGTTTCTGATGTAGATGTACGTCTTGTTTCCGCAGTTTGTGCTTATTAGGTTTCGGAGGATGGCGTCATGTGCGACGTTAACGAGAGCTTTGGAGAGACCAAACGCAAGCACTGCCCGTATTTGGGCTGTGCTGGGCTCGTCCAGGACGTTTTCTTTGAATTGAAGTAGACAGTCCTGGGTAGAGATCTGCTCTCTATAGACAAAGTGGGTGCCGGGAAAGGCTTTTTGCCATGTAAGTGATTAATGAACCTTGTCAGGATTAAGTTTTCAGAGAGTGTGCCAAGGCAGGATGTCAATAAAATGGGTTTTATGTTGTCCAAGTTGGGAGGCTTGCCTGGCTTGGGAATGAGTACTACTCTGGCGTGTTTTCATTCAAGGCGTTCATGTCCAGAATTTTATATTTCTTTGAAGAAGCATGTAAGTGCGTCGTAGTTGGTGTTGCTTAGGCTCTTGAGAAGCTTGTATGGTAACCGACCTCTCCCTGTTGCTGTTTTCTTCCTGGTGAGGTCGACGGTTGCCATGATTTATTCTTTGTTGATGGGGCCGTTGAGATATTCGTGTTCACTTGGCTGTCCATTCCAGTCCGGGTACAGCGAGTGGTCGGCCTAGGGTATGTATTTAGAGGCAAAACTGGCAAGTAGTTGTGTGTGGTCAGTTTGCTGTTTTTTCACGGGATTTGCTATACAGTTGTGTGGTCTTGTTTTGACTTATTCGGTTGCAGTAAAGACGACAGCTAGGGCAAGGTTTTTTTGTTTACTCCCAACTTTTGGCAAGTGGTTTGCAAATCATGTACCAATTGTCTCTGGTACATGATGTCGTTGGTGCGGTCTGCTGCGTGTTGCTGCGCTTTCCTGGTGATTTGGGCTATGCACGCTTTCAGTTTGTGGTGGAGTTTATTGCGCTTCCCCCGTCGCATGAGGCCTCGTCTTGATTCTCAGAGCTGGACTACGTGCTTATCAACGTCCGGGGTATCTACTGTTGTTGCTGTGGTGGTACTGTGTGTATGCATGTGTTGGCTCCACTCCGTGAGTGTTCCTCGGTCATTCGTGGGCATACTATGAAACTCGTTCGTCTGTGATGTGAACTCGTTTGCGTTTCTGCTTTCTTCCTTTTTGGGGGGGATTTCTTCGGTGAGAATGATAGAATCACGGCCTAGGTTCTTGCCTGTGTTACTCCAAAGCACTTTACCGTGCCTCACACCAAGGTTAACATCCCAAACTTTCTTCAACATCACTGCTTCGGCGCATGCACTAAAATTAGAATTTCAACTGAACAGAACACATATCGCAATGTTCTCTGGGAATATTTTACATGACAGCCATAAAATATCAATAAGGAAAAATTCAACTTTTGGGCAAAGATACTTTTCAGTCCACGGTTCGACAAATTGTTTTGCATTGAATACCTATGGGCCACATTCACAAAGTTGTCAATTTCTGCTTTTCTTAACAAAAGATCGTAATGTTCCCGAGGACTGTAATTGCCTGAGTATCATAAACGCAAATCAGTTAGAATTTTGATAGTTCCTTGAAAACGTCTTATTCTACGGAATGTCCTAGAAAGTTGGCCATGGTCAGGATTTGTGTGTCTTTCCCTGGAGTTGCCCTTTTGTGTGTGGTGTGATATCGTTTACGAGTGTGAAGCTTGTGTTGTCACACACATCCCCCTTTGGGAAACGCTGACGCTGACCCCTTCACTTTTCTGTTTAGCTTTCTTTTTTGCTTCTTCTATTTTTTGCTGCCCCTTTTTGGCGTCGTTACGGGTTCAGTGTTAGCGTTTCACAAATGGGGATGTGTGTGGCGTTTCTCAAGGGTCATGCTAACACATTCCCTAAGGATCTACCAATGGATCTTCCTCTAATTTTTCTTGCCACCTACTTGAACCAGCGCTTGTGTTTCGTTCACACTCCATTTTGTCGCACAAACCAAGGCACACCTGCAAGTTCAGGTTCACCCCAGCATCCGCGCGCGCATTGGATTCTGCCCCATGACGTCGCCTCCTTCTCGCCTTTTACCAAATCTTTTACCTTCACTACTCTCCTCCTCTCGACGCGAAGAGCTTCCCTTTCCACTATTTTGTCCACAGACGGACGCCTTCAGCTTTTCACTAATGCAAACGCATTAATAAAAACAATACCGCTTTTGCACTTTTGGAAGCCGGGTCAGACGTGAACGTTCGCTATGATGCCGCACGCTTGCCACGCTCTTTCTAGAAGGCAAACGCGGTTAATCCACGACGAATGAAAAGTTTTGCCTACGCGTAGGAATTGCGAGGAACACTTATTTTGCCTAGGAAATAACCCCTTTGTTTTCTCCCATACCTAGGTTGGTTGTTTTACCGGGCCACGATCTGCACTTGAATCGCATCACGTTTTCTTTCTGTGTTTGTGTGTGTGTAACGCCGTGTAATGCCGTTGAAGTTTTATACCAGTCTGGATCTATAATGGCTCTACGACCTTAATTCAGCGGGACGGCAAACCTAATTTGACGTCTTAGATAAAGTGACTGCGCTGTCGTTTTAGTAAGGGGGAAATCAGCATTTTAATCGTAGCAAGGGGCCAATCGACGAAGTCTGTTTCAGGCACGAAATGCGCAAAGAAATTGCGAGTTGAACCTCCGCTGAACTAGAAAACCTAATTGTTGATGCTTACACAACGCTTTCACGAGCTGTCTAATGCATCGTCCTTGAGCTTCAGGGAGGTTGCATTGCGGCGGTCGCATGGTGGCGAGGAGGAGAATAGAGTAGTTTCAAAAGGTAGGACGATCTGTTGAGCTGGCTTTTACGATTATGTCGTTATACTGTGTATTTTTCTTCCAACGCCCTATAGCATGCTTCACAAAAACAAAACAAAAAAACACGCAATTTTGTTTTGCAATTTACTTTTTTACTGGGGCTGCTTCAATGCTCCTCTTGATGTTTTCTTTTTTTCTATTTCGTTTATCGAATTTCACTTTGCAAATATACTCCTCCTTTTATTTTCTTTGTGTTGTGGGAAGAACAAACACAATGATATAAAGAGAAGTTCAGCATTTTGTTGTTTGTGAGCATTTGCGCACTCGCGCTTTGTCTTGCGTGATGATAATCTTTTTGATGTGCGTACGGTCACGGCCGTTGGATGAGGCGCTCCTCAGTTCCAGCGGCTGTGGTACGGTCACAACGTGGGTAGGGAACATGTACTTTCAGTGAAGATAACAGAAAACAGATATTTGGAAGACCGCATCTCAATACGAATCGATGGCTGTTGACTCTGAAAAATTCAATGTGATATCGGTAAACGAATTCGCAGTGGGTGACGTAGGTGTATTGGGTTACGTTTGAACGATCTGTACGTGCAAAGCTACAAGGTTTTACACCATACATACGCGACAAGTGTGTTCGTTTGTATCAGACGCCTGCAAAAAGAAAGAAGAGATAAAGTCATGTACAATTCCCTCTTATCTCAACGTAACATGACGATGAATTCTCGTTATTTTTGGTCGGATATGTTGCGTGACATGTTCGGAAATAATTCTAGATTACTAATTCCTCGAGGCACACATACAATAGGCTGGGTTAGCGGCGCGTTTCTTCTGTTCGAAAAGAACAAGCGATCCAACACATGTCCTTCGACCTTCTTCGACATTCTTCAACCTGTATCTCCTATACAAGAAATGTTTTTGCTGATCGTAAAATATGGGTCAAATCTAAGCAAGATACTTATGAGGCCTAATTAGTTTTAAACGATATGCCCATTGCATCATCCTGTTTCTTTTATTTATTTTATAGCAGTTACATAGGTGCTAATCTTGGTGAAACACTCCGCTGGTTCTCCGAGAGCTGAGCTTATGGTTTCGCTTGGGGGCCAATCCCTTTTTTGTCAGAACGCCTACCTTCCCATATCCGAGTCACAAACGTCCTCATTCGATTGGTGTTGCATCAATCCTAAACAAGACTATAAATATAAAATTAAAAAGAAAATGAAAAGTTTAGTGCCAGCTGACAAACCAAGCCTTTTTTACCCAAACATTTTTTTTTTAAACCCCTCGCGGAAATTCCCCGCGAGACAGGCCCAATTTGTTTTTTGAGCGAAGCGAAACGAAACCGAAGATCGTGTCACGAATGCAAACCTTGGCACCAATCTATCCTGTTTTCATTCCCTCCTTCCTTTTGTCTCGCTCCTTCCTTTCTATTGTTTCGCGTTATTTCGCAGTCATGTCGGGCTCATACATTGTTCCGGATAACCCCAGACCCGAGGGAGAACGAGAGAGTGAGGGCTGGGGGCAAACCATGGATCAGTGTCGCTTAACATTCCTCCCTCGTGCGGAATGCGCGCTGCGCATGAGTAAGACGCGGTCCCAATCTCCTCTTCTCGGAATCCCTCGGTTGCTGTTCCGCCTTGGCTAGAGTGAAACCAGCGAATTTTCGTTCACGTTCATCGTAATTCCTGTTTCATCGACGCTCTCTCTTTCCTTGTTTGCCGCGGCAGGCTCGGGGGCTTTCGCTCTTGCTCTACATTCGACACACGGCCCTGACCCTTTGGGAACCGAGCCACGGAGGGAAGGATCTCGGGCTCAACCTCGCTCGCCGACTTTCGATTTCGCGTTTGTTTTGGCAGCGATCGCACATACTGGTCGCCCATTTTCTTCGCCGCAGGAGCAAGAAACGGGGATGTAGGCACGGGTGGGAGTTGCTTGCTATCGTAAGGAAATGGGCATTTAATTTCTTAAGCACGGTGTATGTCTTGATAGGCCGTGCGGCTTCTTCCCTCATTTACATCAGACATAGGAAGAATGCGCACACAATAGACGGCTTCAAAAGATTCTAGCCGTTTTTTTTTGTAGTCTATTTTATGTTGATTAATTCTGTTGTAACGATACTTGGGTATAGTAATCTAGTTACAGTAATTTACTTACTGTATTCTCACGGAAGTAATTCAAGTAGTTAATGTATGTTTGTAATTGATTACCTTGACGGGAAGTAATCGAAGTCGGAATTTATTACAGTTTTATTAGTCGATTGGAAAGGGAGGGGGGGGGGAGGGCGGGTATTTACCGGAAGCCTTATGTGCGTTTTCTCTGCACAGCGCATGCTAATTACGAACTCACACCTATAGAGGTTTTCCGTTTTCTTTCGTTCTCAGTCACGTTGTTTCCGTATCTGGTATGCGGGACGAAAAAATAAGAAGACATTTTAACCTGGAATATGCGAATAAATATACGTGAGACGAAACAAGAATGTGTCACAAACACGCGTTTTTCGTGAACACCTTCCAGCAGCGTAGGGAGATCAAAATGAAATTTTAACGCATACCAGAAGTGACGACATTCCAGATGGCGACGCCCTCGTGGTAAAGGTGTATAGGGCGGTTTCACGTGATGTACGTACTTCCGGTTCTACCTCTCTTCATGTTGTAGGACTTTCTAACTAATGTCTTTCTATGCCCGGCGAGTGTTTTCCGGATCGCCCGAGTTACTTCTCATCGTTTCCGACTGCGCCAGCCAGAGTAGTTGGGGACTTATGAGTATCGGCGGCTGGCACTTGAATTTTATACTTGGCAGTCTTTATCCGGATATAAAGGCGCATTCACACAGCGGAAAGACGCGCGTCAGGGGGTGAATTTTTTGCTTATTTTTGTATTGAAAAAAGTCGCGCGCCGAGGAGGACGACGCAGGGAGACGACGCCTCGGAACCCAATTTTTCCCCCGACGCGCGCGCTTGAGCCAATCAGCGAGCGTCCGGACGTGACGTGTCGCCGTTTTCCGGTTAGGACATGTTTTCGCTGTATTTTTTTTTTTTTTTTTTTGATTTACAATGTAGGCGAAAAGATAGAGGGGTCGGGGGACTCGTGCACTCGCCAAACATTGCTCGAAGCATTTCAGCGTGAAAAGAAGCGAGCCGATTGAAACATCCGACTGTGAGCAGTGTTTTATGTGCGTGTACGACGCTGTGAAACTACTGTTCATCGTTTGCGCGAAAGCTGCCACCGAAGTTCGCGGTGTGTTCCGACCTGCGACTGTGCGGAAGCGATCACTCCAATGTGTTGTGTAGTCTTTGTGTGCACCCACCACTACGGAATAGCAACAGTTCTTCATCGAAAACACTCTCGCACAAGCTGCGTGCAGTGTTAAAGGTACGGACACGAAAGCTCTGGGACGCGCCGGCGTAGCGCCGTGCTTTGTTTGCACAAAAACGCGGCGAAAGGGCACCTTCTGAAGCTGCCCGTTCGAGTCCGTGCCTTTCGCCAATGCTGCATATAACCGGTGTGTAAGCGTATATGTAATCATCGCCGTTGTCCATTCAGTGAAGACAGTTGTCTCCCACCGCATATGCAATCGCGAAGGCAAGGCAACAACAATCGTGCGAAGCAGACGAATAAACAAATTACGTGTTCTCTCGACAAACGCGAGATTCCCCGCGAAGACGCCGCCGTCGGGTGGCCCTGTGTGACTGCTTCTTATTTTACGACGCCGGCGTCGACGTCGCAACGCGCGTTGCTATGTACGTTCAGTGTCGATGGAGAAGTAACCATGTCGTCGGTCAAAATGACCCCATTAGATGTCGCCGAAACGACTTCTAAAAAATGGAGTAGGCGCGGGTTTATGAAGCCTGAATACACCCCCGGTCGTACTTCTGTCGTCGACGGAGCCACTCACCGGGCTTGTGCGTTTCAACAATACCCCAAGCAAAGTTAATAACTAAGTGTTTGCGTGCAAACTAGAGGAGAAAGTGGATAACGCTGTTGACCAAAATGGTGGAACGCGGATTACTAAAAGTAAAAATGTTTTGTTTTTTTATGCTTACTATAGATTGCTTATGCTGGCAATCTGGATAGAGCGAAATAGACGTCAGAAACCCTTCATGGACGATCGCCGTCAGTTTCTGCTCAGCAGCCACGGACTTCGCTATGACCGTGAGCTTCCCAACGACTCAATCCGGGAGATCGGTAAATTGAGAAATCTAAAAGGTTTCAAAAAGTTACAGGAGGACGCTTAAGCTTCGCCTTTAAGAGTGGAACGCTATAGCGAAACATATAAACATATAAACTCGCGCTCATTCCTAAGCCGAGCAAACGTGCCTAGACCAATAAAACGAAAAATAAAAAAAGTGCAAACGTGCCTAGTCAGTAGCGTGTCTGGCTCGCAACCGAAGGGTCGTGGGCTCGAATCCCGCCTATAATTCTTCAAATTTGTCTTCTAGGCAAATTAATTAATTTATGAAGTAAAATCATTTGAGATATGCGGCGACCTTTATTTCGCACTAAATGTCATGTTTTTAATCACTTTCATTTCACGCATGATTCATGTGAGCATTGTGGGTTGTTTGAAATTCCCGTCATGACCCTATCGACCAATCAGAATTTTCCCGTCACAACTACTTCGGCGCCGACGCCGGCTTTTCTGCGACACAAGCTCTTCCTGCTATATCACATTCACGTTAAAAAAGATTAAAAAAATCCATTGTTAAAATCTTAGGGTATGCATTAGCATGACCCTGAAGCGCCACGTCCCTTTGCTAAACACTAACGCTAACCCTTCACCTTTCTCTTATACGTCCTGCATTTTTTGCTGCTTTTTTGGGCCTCGTTGAGGGGTCAGTGTTAGTGTTTCCCAAAAGGGGACGTGTCTGGCGTTTCCCAGGGGTCATGCTAACCGATTCTCCAAAAATCCACCAATGGATGTTCCTATAATTTTTTTCACCACTTTTCTGTACTCTGCCTGTCATACTACGTTGGCGCCCCTCGAATTCGGTCATCCATATCACTCGTGGAAAGAACCGCATCCCTACCATTCGTGGAAGGAACCGTTTCCACATCACTCGTGGAGGGAACCGAATCCGTTGTTTTAACTAGACACGAACATCACAGGCATTCCTACTACGGAAACCCAGAGCGAAGAGCAACGGCGACGGCAGAGCCAGGTTGGCAGAGCGGCAACTGAGCACGCCTGCATTCCACCGCGCCGCGGCGCAACACCTCTCTAGATAACAAAACCGTAGTGTTGAATGAGATGACGTCAGCAAAGAAGGCCAACGCTGGGCACAGATTGGACACGACAATTGCGTCAACCTTCGGCTCAAGCTTGACTCGAAGCCGAGCGCTGACGCAGCACTCGTTTCCCATTCTATGTCCAGCGTTGGCCTTTCTGATGATCCTCTGATGATCCCATCTCATTCAGCACTACAGCTTTGTTATCTAGGAGATGTTGCGCGACACCTCCTCCTCTCTGGCTTCGCGCCAGCTGTGCGCACGACTTTGACGAAAACGAAAGGGCGCGTTTTGACGAAATGCCGGCGGGGCGGTGTCTGTCAGTTTGTCAGCGCCGGGGAGAAAGGGAAAGGCTGACGCGTGCTGACGTCAGCGCTTCGGACTAATGGGGGCATTGCAAGCGTCACGCCTCTCCTCGGCCCTGACAAACGAAAGACACCGGCGGGTTTTCGTCAAAACGAGCTTTCTAATGCTAACGCATAAAAACAAAAACAAATAGAAACTTAGTCGAAGAAACGCATTTTTGTAGGTTTTGTCGAGGGAATGCCAGAACCCCAGCTGAAGAAACATCATTCAAAACGGGTGAAGGCTTTTGAATGTAGGCTATACGCCTGTCTCAAGATTTTATATTTCTTTTTTTTTTAATTTTGGAGAACTTGAAATTTAGCAATTTAAACTGAATTTTGTAAAATTCAAAATTTAGCAAAAGTAAACTCTGATAAACTCTGAATTTTAGACAATTAGAAAGAGGAGACACATGAGCTTTGGTAGTAACTTTGTTCTTGCTACAACCCTGGCTGTCGGGAGACTCATACGGGTCATTTGATTATTTTAGGTGAGGAAAATTCGTCCTAATATGGGTTGTTTCACACACAAAAAAATAATAATAATAACCCGGCACATTAAAAAACTTATGACGGGACATTTATTTAGGGGCGAAGCTCCTTAGGGTCTAGCCTTGTCCATCCGTCCGGCGTCCGTGCTCACATCGATTGCACTGCCTCCGGAATCAACCCACTTAAAAAAAAAAAAAAAAAAAAAACCGTACGTCCGCACGGGGTTTGAACTCAGGACCGCTTGCTTACGAGGCAGACGTCTTACACTCCAGCTTTTTTTAATCTTTATTATACGCTACACTCCAACGTTGCATGTAGCCGCTCAACGTCTATACAGGAGAGGGCGCTGCGGTCAAATGCGTATATAATCGCGTTAAACTTTGCATGCATTGGCTCAACGTTTATAGACGAGAGGGCGCTGCGGTCAAATGCTCAACTGCGTATATAACCACGATCCATACCACACATTCTCTTTCTGACATGGACCGTTGACTTAAGCGGTGGAGATGCAGTTCTCACGGCTTCTAGCGGATCCAAGCTGATCCGCTAGAAGAACCACTGGCTCTGCATTTCACCGACCATAAAGCAGTAATAATGAAGTCGAAACGCAACCCGGAACTCAGCACTACCTATGAGCAATAAAAAAAATCAGCACCATCAGCACTACCTATGAACAATAAAATCAGTATCATCAGCACCACCAGAGCTTCGCCCCAATCAACATCATTCACCACGTGGAGATGCGGCCTCTTTTTTTTTTTAACTGAAGAGCTATTTGTGATTTCTTCTCTCTGTATTGTTTACAGCATTTTCGGTGTTGTAGACAACTTACAGTCACCCTGCGGTGTGAAAAAGCGAGTAACAGACGCAACTGAAGAAATTGTGAAAACGGCCACTGAGCTGCCGGACGTCTATCTACACGTGCCCGAGACCACATTAGCCACGGTATGGGCCACAAGCGCGGTGGCCAGAAGGCACAGATGGAACCAACGATGTCGTGGCGCCATCTCGGCGGGCTTCCTAGAGTTATCGGATTTCTTGCTTTCGCGGCCTGCGAGAGATGGCACTACGGTCTCTGAGAGATGGCAGTCTTCCTACTAAATGTTTACCGTATTCTCTGAAACGTCACACGTGAGCTTTACTGGTAACTTTGTAATTGCTACAACACTCGGACGTTGGTAGATCCTACGGGTCCTTTGATTATATTTAGGTGCAGAAGATTCGTCTTTATGTGGGTTGAGAAGACGGTGTGTGACTAGGAGGGTTTACCTCATTACTTTGAGGGCAAGCTTTCGGGCACCAAGCGTACTGATAAGCAAATATATAGAAGCGTTCTTACGCGATAATCATACGGTGGATGCTCGGTGAGCTCAAATAATTTCGTTGTACACCTTTGTGCTTGGAAGCGTGCGTAAATGTCTACGTCATCATCATGTCATGGCCTCTGTTAGCCAGGAGACGTCGGGGTGGGGGTGTCTGCTGTCGCCTCCTAACGTGTGTCTCACGGGTCCACACAACAAACTTTGATCACCTGCTTTTTTTGGAAATAGATCTCTCTGTAGTGCACCCTGGGCAAGATATTTTTGTCGAGCGAAATTGGTGACTGAACAGCTTTCTAAATTATTGGCAGGAATGAAGAAAACAAAACAAGATAAAAATATCGAGTTATGACCATTTCAGCGGACAGAAACCTTTAAAAGATCAGGTGCATATTCGCCAAACTACGCAAACATTGTAATATAACGGGAGAGCCAACGCCGGCGAGTTCATTGGAAGTGATCATACAAACAGCGAACGTATCATTGAACAGTTTATACACAGCTCGACCGGGAGAGGGCGAAATTACAAAATATATTTCTATCGTATTCGCTCGTGCAGGAGACGCACTCTCTATAATCAAATCCTGCTAGTCTACATTCCCCATAAAAGTACGCCGATAGGCCATCATCGTGGCCAACAGATGGATGCTACAGCGACCTAGGGGACAGGGATGATGTTCTCATGCAAAAATGCTATTTGCGCAGGTCGCATTATCGCGGAGAATCGTTTCATCGATCTCGCTATTCACCGCATTCCTTCTGAAAAACGCGATGATTGACTGTATGTGTGCTTTGCAGTCAAGTAGAAGAGCGGGCATTATTTATATAGTGCGTTCATTACTCGGGAAAATAGTGCTCACAAACGGAAACATAGTTTATTTGTTCATTCATAATACAGGGTGTCACAAAAGAAAATTTACAGGGTTTTTTTCGCCGCAAAAATAAACTAGGCATCGCCGAACGCTCATTCTCCGCCCAAAGGTAGCGCTAAAGGTCACAACCAGATGCCAAAGTTTCAGCCCGATCGGATACATTATTCAAAGTTAGAATTGATTTTCTGAAAATCTTCAATGGGAAAATGGAGCCCATTTTCGCTCAGTTTCGGTTTCTGGTGCCATAGAGCCCCATGTATTCGAAAACTCCGCCGGCCGCCATTTTCCCATTGAAATTTTCAGGAAATCACTAAGAACTTTTGATTAAGTTATCGGATCGGCCTGAAACTTTGGTATCTGGTTTTCACCTCTAGCGCTACTTTTGGGCGGAGAATGAGCGTTCGGCGATTCCTAGTTTATTTTTGCGATAAAAAAGAAGGTGTAAATTTTTTTTTGTGACACCCTGTACATTACAGGCATGGCTGGGAACGAGATACTTGAAAAAAGTATTCAGGAATGCAAATACTGATATATATATATATATATATATATATATATATATATATATATATATATATATAGGGTGGTTTCATCTCAAATCGTGCAGGCAAAAAGGGTCGAATTTTTAATTTCGCTGAAAAAAATATATGTTATGGCGTCGTCTCTAAAAACGCAGTAGCCACAAACGGCAAGGTCGTCGGATTTTTTGTTCTCGACTTACGAATTTTAAAAGAGGCCGCGGCGGAAAGCAGTGTTTTTCACATCCGTCGTGGGTCGGATGTTTCGCTCGATCTGCCGTCGTGGATTTTCAGTCCACATTATATTAACTTTTTTCAAGCACTCTGTGGGCACAGGTAAAAGGCTCTAATACCATGAAATAATTTTAGGCGTTTTGCTTTTTTTCTGTAAAAATGTCAAAAACGCCCCCTCGGTCAATTGTTGACGAACTTTGACAATTAAATACTGGCGATCTACTTGGGTTACATCAATATTTTTTATGTCTATGGAGAGCCCAAAACACGCTCTTTATAGATATTATAAAATGATTTACCTGTTTTAAATAGCCTTTGCGGGACGTTTACGTTAATGTTATGCGAAACCCAAAAAGTACCAATTTTAAGATCGATTTTCTCAAAAAACCCATTTTTTATTTTTTTTATTTTTTGTCAAAATGTAGATATGATAGTTGTCTACTCGAAAAGCAAGTCGAGAAAGTGTATATTTTGTTTGTATGTTCTATATTTAAGCATCAATATCGTACAAAAACGTCTTCATTTTGCAAGACCTAAGTCAGACAAAAAAAAACGTGCGCTTCTATGAATTGTAAAAAAGTTTTCTTGAATTTTTGTCTGCGTTTTGTAATCAATTATAAACGCATTTTGTGGTATTGAATAGTTATTTATGTTTTCAAAAGAGCGGGAAACCACGAGAAACATATCTAATCAAATCAGCAGGCCTAGTAGACCTTCAATATCGAAGAGGCAAAGACGTTGTATTTTTTCGATTGATAAAACTTTCACTGTAAACTAGCATGACTAGCTATTAGCTGTCATATTACTAAGACATGAAAAGTTACCACGTCATTGATCTATTATATACAATTCTTTCCGAAACCAAACGCTAGGGTTTGTTCACCGCACATCGCACAGATCACCAGGGAATATCCTTTCACTTCCGTAATACACAAAAGTGATGGCACAGAAACGATCCGAAACACACGGAGAGATTGTCACGGAGAAGGGTAGGGAATAAAAATAAATAAATAAGAATAAAATTACCCAACTCCGATTTTAACGAAAATTGCGGTAAAAAAATAAAAGATTTAGGTTCGAGCCGTGGCAAGGCGATAGGTCCACGCCTGGTCAGACAAAGAAGTCAACGACACGTAAAGAAAAAAAAAGTTAATTAAGACAGAAAAACTCAGTCGCACACGGCAAGAACAAAAACCAGCTCCTCCGGGCATTCCCTAAACGGGACACAACCAAATGCGTGCGAACACGCTCTCTACAGCACCGTCAGGCCGCTACGCCATGAAGAAATAAACCCAACAAGTAAACAATGCTAACAAACAGTTAGTAACGAAACATAAAAAAAAGTTCAGCAGAACCGCACCCGAGAAACAAAGTTCAGCGGGGCGAAGAAACACACACGAAATAAAATAATAAAAAAAAGTCTTAACTGACCGACACCGAGTCCAGTCCCATGACACTGAAGCCTGGCAGGATGATGGCGTCCAGATGATGCTCGAATCTATTCTTCACTCTGTTCCGCACATCCGTCGTGGCTGTGCGGAACAAAGTGAAGAATAGTTTCGAGCAGCGGTGCGCGAGAAGGTAACCGAGACGTAACATGCCTCGAGCTTCATATCGGGAGAGGAGCTTTCGAGGTAGTTACTGCATGCAGTTACTCAAACTTTTTCTTTAACCCTTCCCTTTTTCAAAAAAAAAAAAAAAACACGTCAGCCGGCGCTAACTTTTCATCTCGGGAGAAGACCACTCTTCACAAACGGTTATAGTTGCCAAGGAGGCTGACTTTGACCCAACTAGTCTCCGGGCAGAATAGACACAAGTATATTTACCAACACGCTCGTTTTTGATGCTAGTCTCCGGGCTTTGCTGTTTCCAAAAGAGATAACCCTTCGGTGCTATCGGATTTCCGCGGACGGAGATAGAGTACATAAAATTGAAAGAATAAAACACGGAGGACAAGCACAGGACAACCACTTTGCAGAGCACGGCCATTTCTAGGATAGGGCGTTCGAAGCTTGGGCAAATACGCGGTATCGTTTCACGCGTGCACGGATGGCTGGTTTCAAAATTTTCCCACATCCCTAACGAAACCGGCCCATCTTCGTGTGCGTGCGCGATTTTCGTCCCGCGCCGCCGGTTTTAGCTCGCACGCGGCGTTGTTTTGGCAGGCAGAACTGTTGTTGACCGTCGATATTGTAAGGCCATGGTGTTCTCATCCTCCCGGGCAACAGTTACTTTGCTTTCCCTTCTGCAATACTCTGACTGACTGACTACTCCTGGGTGGCCGTCACTGTTCGCCGCGTCAACGACACATTCGTACCATTTCACTCCTCGTGACACAGGGTGCGCTGCTCGCTTTACTGTCACGGGCCGTCCTATCTAACACAACGAGCGCGAAAGGTCGTGGTCATCTGCTGGTTCCGAAAGGGCGGGACGTTCATATAGGCCAATGAAGGCCCCGAATCAATAGGACGTCTGCCGATTTCTATACATTAAAATTTACGACGCCTGCTGGTCTGTTAATAAGTGTTGCTTTCTCTTTTGAACTGCTCCAATGTAGCTTGCCGCCTATAATAAAATTTAAATGATCAATAAATATAACAGGGTGGAACTACTGTATTTCATTTTTATGTGGGTGCGTTGAAAAAAGTCAAAAATATTTCTAAGTTTCTGAAGACGCGCAATTCGCAAGTCCGTTTCAAGCCGTAAAAACACGTTTTTGTACGATATTGATGCTTAAATATAAAACATACAAACAAAATATACACTTTCTCGACTTGCTTTTCGAGTAGACAACTATCATATCTACATTTTGACAAAAAATAAAAAAAATAAAAAATGGGTTTTTTGAGAAAATCGATCTTAAAATTGGTACTTTTTGGGTTTCGCATAACATTAACGTAAACGTCCCGCAAAGGCTATTTAAAACAGGTAAATCATTTTATAATATCTATAAAGAGCGTGTTTTGGGCTCTCCATAGACATAAAAAATATTGATGTAACCCAAGTAGATCGCCAGTATTTAATTGTCAAAGTTCGTCAACAATTGACCGAGGGGGCGTTTTTGACATTTTTACAGAAAAAAAGCAAAACGCCTAAAATTATTTCATGGTATTAGAGCCTTTTACCTGTGCCTACAGAGTGCTTGAAAAAAGTTAATATAATGTGGACTGAAAATCCACGACGGGAGATCGAGCGAAACATCCGACCCACGACGGATGTGAAAAACACTGCTTTCCGCCGCGGCCTCTTTTAAAATTCGTAAGTCGAGAACAAAAAATCCGACGGACTTGCCGTTTGTGGCTACTGCGTTTTTAGAGACGACGCCATAACATATATTTTTTTCAGCGAAATTAAAAATTCGACCCTTTTTGCCTGCACGATTTGAGATTAAACCACCCATATATATATATATAACTGAGAGGAAAAGCAAAACCCTTGATGAAAACAGCAACAACGGGTGGTTTATTCTTCGACGTTTTTATGTAACGAGATATCTCTGAGATACTTCTGCAAAACTTTAAAAAGTATTCCGGAATATAGATTCATAGAGAAATGTACTTCTTCCTGGAAGAGTAGAAGGTGCGGAGGGTGCAGTTTATGGCGAACGCAAATGGTAGTGCATTCGCATCGAACTGCACTATATGTCAGGTTATGCACCTTTCCTTACCTCAAACTCTTCACATATTCACAACTACTAGTCACAAATGCCGCTAAAAAATTGTTTCCAGTGATTTATTAAGGGACTGGAGATCAACGACGGCTTGCCATGGTTGAGAAAAGGCGCCTGGCCGAAAGAACCGTTTTACCTGTAGGTTTATGTCAATTGGAGACATACCTTCACGACAAAGCAGGGTTCTGAGAGAAGCTTATCCTGCTATTTTTGTGGGTGATTGTTCTTTGAACCACTTTTTTGTCTTTTTTATTTTATCTTTTTTTTCAATTTTGGTGCATGTATAGTGTAAGCAGATATTCTAGCTGAGAAGAGGCATAAGGAGAGCTTCCCCGCATCGACCGGATGATGTGATCGGAGCCCGACCGGCTCGACTTCGACCCCCGATGCCGGCATCCAGGCGTGTGAGTAAGAAGGAAGACGCCTATGAAAAACGAGGAACCGAAAGCGAACGATACAAAGAGAAGATTCGACGACGACAGAAACCAAAACGGACGCTAATATACCCCTCTTGTATAAAATAATTTTAAAAGCTTTCGTTAAATCGTTTTACAGTCTAGAAACCATTCATTCCGTTCAAACAGTAGTCTACCAGGCAACTACGCTTTCTTCCTGTAGATACGGGTGCGCGGTGGGTGCATGTTACAAATTCTGAGCCCCTTGCACAAAAAAATGCTTTCAAGTTATGATAGTGACCCGACAGTTTATTTTCGACAAGAAATGTGACAAGATCCGCAAGCCTGGCAGAGTATCGCGATGCAAGCGATACATTGCAAATGTATTTTACTACTGAAATGCAAATACACATTTTTCAAAAGTACATCGATACCAAGATACAGCTACCCGAAATTACCTCATAATATCGCGATTCATTTGTATTGCTTTACACATCGGTATACAGTACAGATAAAAAAGTTCAAATATATACAACATGCCCTTAAGACAAGAAAGCAAGAAATCAATAAAAACGATATGCATTCACGTAATGACCATGAGCGGGGATGACTACTCATACTTTGTTGATCAGACTCCCTACGCTTCCCGTAGAAGCGTGAACTGCGGACCATTCGTCTGCGTGCTAGAAATTCATTGAGCTGGAAGCTTCTTATACATGTCTGAAATACTCGGACACACTTAATGGCTCGTGTTGCCACAGCTCGTGCTTAGTTAACTATTGCAAAATATTGTGCCGAATCAAGTAACGTCTCTTATCGTCGCTGCAAAATTTCATATCACCTGGCGGCCAACGGATCAAGCTATTGAAGGTTCGTTGAAGCGTACTCCTGAACGCTCCAGTTCCAGCCGCAGCGCACCAAGCCGGGCGCTTGGCACGCTGCGGCGTTCACTTCCCGAAGTTACATGTCGATGCCGCTTGACTGCTATCATCATCGGACGCTTGGTTGTTGGCATGTTTAGAACGGCGGAATGGTATACTGCCGCTTCAGTAAACGACTCCTGATCATTCAGTGGACACAAGAAGTTCTTATGTCCCGCGAATGTTTTGATCACTCGTCAAACCGCCGCTTTTACCGCACCGCCAAACTCTGACTGTGTTTCGCGTTTTGGTGTAAAAGACCCTTTTCAAAAGTACGCGCCATCGCCTGTCCGCCATTGCTTGATCACGTGCTGAGCATCTATTGGACACGAGTGCTGCGTCAGCGTTCGGCTAGGACTCGGATCCAATCACGCTCTTCGTGTCTATAAAGATGGATGGATGGATGCATGGATGCTAACGGCTGTACCCTTTATATCGGGCGGCAGCTTTCGCCACCTAGCCTAGTTGTACGTCATCCGATTCTCCATTTCCACCAGTCTAGCAAGGGTGACTGCCAATGTTGCTCGATGGACATTTGAAAAGGGTATATTACCCAATCAATGTAATAAAATGTGGACACGTCTACAAAGATGGGGTGCTGCGCCACTCAGAGGCTCATTCTATTGAAAATCGAAGCAGCATGTTCAGAGGTATTACCAATGTTATACGTTGTGCGTGCGGGAAGAAATGTGCTTGCTTTATACGGAGCTATGTATTCTTTAAAAAATAGCCAAGCGGTGCTACAGCTATAGGGGCGGCGCTTGTTGGTTACTGGCATATCAAAGTGGGCCTCACGTAAATAAGTTATAAACTTCGATTACAAAAAGAAATAATATTAATAATAAACGGGTAGGCTTGTTGTCCATTCCTGTCGTTAGCTCGAAGCAATGTTGCTTTCTAATTGTTTTGTTTTCTTCGTGAACGGCAAAAACTTTGGATACAGCCGGTCTTCAATGAACCCGAGTGAATCTGGCGTTGTCGCTTTTTGGCCGGTGACCAGGCGGAAACTTCGAAATCCGTGTCCAGTGGACAGACATCGAGTTCAATGACGCCTGGCGGACTGGCACTGCCTTCATTGGCGACTCGTAAGTCCAGTAATTCTGGGGTATTTGCCAAGGGACCGAATCTGAAATGAAGTGGTAAGGTCACGCGTGAGAATAAACATACTTCATACTCGATGAAAGAATATGGCGTCTTGACTAGTAACAAACGTGAGGTTGTCATTTTTGGTAGTGTGCTTACGTGGCGATGTACCAGCGGATATGCTCCATCTTAACGATTTCCGCAGTGCAGACAAATATATAGGTTCGAGAATCCAGCTCATTAAAATGCTTCTGTTTGTACAATAACTCGTGCATTGAAGGAATTGTTCAAATCTACGCTCTCGCACCCAACTCGCGCCTATGACATTGCCAGCAAGATGATATCCGGGCCTCCCACTTGTCTCCCGTCGTGCGAACAAGCACGCGCATTAGCAAGCCTGCCAAAGTTACCTTCACGCGCACTCTGCACGTCCTTGCGCGCAGGGGTACAAGCTAAAGAGCTTCCAGCAAGTGCAATCTTCAAAGTTCATGAGTATAAGGCGCGTGCTTTGCCCGCTTTTCTGCACTGGCTAGATGGAGCTTTTAGCTGTAATTAACTAAAGCTACAGTGTACTAGAATACGGGGCAGTGTTGGGAACTTGGGACCGGAGCGGCTCGCGTGAGGCGAGTGGGGTAGATGGCGATAGGTGTCGACACCGGCGCATTGGCAGTATTGGCGGCGAGTATGGTGGTGGTTGGTGGCGACCGCTCCGATGGTTCCCACAAGCGACGTCATTACGCTTGACGCACATGAAGTTCGATGGTGCGCTGCAGAATAGTCATGGGTGGAAGCCTGACCATGCCCATTGCGCTCTCAATGAGACACTGCCAGTACCGTCGAAATTGCAGTTCGTTTCATTCCTGCTGTGGTGCCGTCGATGACTAAATCCCCGGTTGTACCGACTGTCTATAGCTCAGCGTTCAGCGGTGACTCGTCGCGCTTTAAATGGCCGACCACAGCGACGCTGTATACGTGTCGCGCACAGGGCTAATAGGGTCAGTATGGTGGTGGTTGTGCGCGTGCACCGCAAACACGCGCACGTGCAGCAGCGGGTGGACTGCAGCGACTTTGTGCTGCCCTGTCGACTGCAGCGCCGCGATTGCTGTCTACACGCGCAGCCTCACAAGTTTCCATCGCCACGTCGCGCTGGTTCCAGTACTACCCCATATTCTAGTACACTGTACTGAAGACCCTTCATATAGGCGTTTTCTACAAGTACTGCCATTCATTGTTGTGAAAACGGGCAAGACACATGCCACGAGCGGGTACTCCGCCGCCATTTGCTTCCAAGAGCAACTCGAGACACGCGGGCCTCGTGCACTGCCACATTTGACAGCTATTTGCAAGACAAACGCAAGCACATCGAGGGGATTTTTATTGAACAAGGCCATGCAAGACTGTAGAGATTGCGCGCTAAGCTGTGTGTTTAGAACGGTGCATACCGGATACATCCGGAGCAGCCGAGAGTTTTAAGCTGCAACATGCCGCGGTTTTGATTCGCTCTATGCTGCAGCGAGAGTCCACTGGCGATCGTGGATAATAGTTTTGAAGATGCCACAAGGATCGACTTCCGTTTTGCCGTAAAATAGCACAAAATCGTTTGCAAAGAAAAGTTAATAGTGCGCACAGTCCTCGGAAAGCTGTTGGCGCAATGGCTGCATGGGACGAAGGACAGTAGTGTGCCAATCTACGAGTTCTACTATACTCTTACTGCCTTTCATCTGGCAGGTCGGCAGCAAATAATGCAAGGAGATCAGTCATACTTACACTTTTAGTGGGGTGTCACCAGACTTCAATATTTTTTCTAGAACCGAGAGCAAATATGTTACCGTTATTTACGTCAGGAGTATTTGAAGCTTCGCGCTTCGGATGTTATACTCACGTGCGGATGGCTTTGGCTCGCCTACGAAAACGCGTGCGAAGAACAACGCCAAAGCTACTTAGTTTGTATCAATAAACCGACCAAACAAACCCTGAGAACAATAGAATATATCGTTTCTTCTATGTAAATTTGTGGAAGGCACGCCAAGAGAACAAATAATAAAACGTTACACGTACTCGGCAAACCGATGTCTGAGTTGTTCGTCGTCAGAGAGCACTACGTTTCTGAAAATAAAGTAATAAAAAACACCTTTCTTACTGAGTATGTTACGCTGTAAACGGACTTCATCCTCTGTGCTGAATGAGATGTCACATACGGCAGTTCTTGATGAGAAGAACAGTTCTAGTGGCACACACCTGAAAACTTCCCCACGAACAAAAAGCTATAGCAAACAATTAACTGCTCGTCACGGTGATGGCGAAAACGTTTCTCGTACTGTTGCATTACTAAGAGCCAGACCTGTCGTCGGTTTGCTCAGTCATGCCACGGCCGGGCTAGACAAAAGCGTTACTTGTGGCCTTTGCTTTCGATTTAGAAGCAATGAGAGTTTTTCCACCGCACGGGGGAGCAACAACGCCACCTATCTGAGTACTGCCTTAACCACCCTCAACAACTATTCCTACCACCGTGATTGAAACTGTGCCCACATACTCATATGAAATAACTGCAGTGCGCTGATTGTAATACTTTTGACTTACAATAAGTAGACGCTTGTTTATGAAAATTTGTTTTCTTTTTTTAGAAGAAGAATTAAGAACAAGTAATCTGCGTAAGTCCCTGCAGGCAGGCGCCCGCGAGGCCTGTAGCTCTAACTAGTCTGGAAATTCTTTCAATTCAACCCCGGAGCCAAGCAGCCAACACTGTGAAATTAGGCTGTCTTGCTAGAACTAGCTCTGAAAGCGCTATAGCAAGGCGCGACGTGGCAGCGACCCCACCGAGCTGCGGTGGCAGAGAGAAATTACCCCCATTGTGCAGGCCGTAAAAAAGCGCGCCTTTTCATTCTAGTCCGGCCGCGGTCATGCAGCCTCTGATTAGGACGACAGATGGAGTGCGATATCTTTTTCATATGCCTTCTACTATTTACAATCCATCTCATCACTGAGTGTAAATTTCCAATGTCTCCTCAAAAAGAATGTTTCGCATTTAACACCGTGAAAGCACGGCGATAGGTAAGCACCAAACAGGAGGACGGGAGGAGGAGGGTAGGAGAAGGAGGAGAGGGGGAGGGATTAAGGAGGGGAGAATACGGAGGAGGAGAAGGGGCATACCCTCCCCTCCGTGTCCTCCCCTCCTCCTCCTCCAGAGCTGTGCTCTAATTTCGCGTTACAAAGATTCGTAAACGTCTCATTTTTTTTTTATTCGATATAGGGCGAGCATTTCACGAACAGAACCTGCGCGCATTTTCAGGATAAAACGTAATCAGCACATCATAGCAATTTACTGAAGGGGATCAGTGATTGAAGAGATACGCTCGACGTTTCGTGACAATAATATGTGCTACGCCATGACTCTGAGTACATGCGCGCTCAGTGACCAATTCCAGGTAATTTCTGAAGTTCCATTGACATTTGTACTTTGCCGTCCTGCATCGGGTCCACCGTGGCACCGATACCGCCACGCCAATTACTCCCAGAATCTTTATTCTATGTCGCTATTCGTTTTGTTTTTATTCCCTAAATTACATTGATTGGCTGTCAGCATTCTTGGCAGTTAGAAAAACCTGTGGGCTTTGTTAATAAAGGAGTGCCATATTTTTGAAGAAAATTAAGTTTATAATAGTAAATTTCTATACACGCCAAATAATGACACCGACCTAATATTTTCTAAATTCCGCTTTCATAGACATACATAGTAACCCCATTACCTTGTCTACCTTACAGGGAAACTGACACCACTATTTTTCTTTTTTTGCCAGGCAGTTTATTAGGGTGTCCGAAGACTACCCAATTAATAATTTCCTACAGCGTCGCATATATTTTAATAACGTCAAAATACTCAACTAGTCGCAACCGAAACTGAAACTAGACTGTGGAGGAAGAAGAAATATATAGGGGGAAAGTTACCAAAAATCAAGTGTCTGTGCAACTTCTTTTTTTTAATCAACGTCTTTGCTGCTTGTTAGAAGCCATAAAAAATAGGAGTCATAATTCTTGTCCATTTTTAGTATTGAATGCCTGCCTTCAATGACCCGTGACTTTGATTATCATTGGTGGTTGTGTCTAAACCATAGAAAACGGCACGTGACCACGGAGAAGAGAGTGAGCACGACTCAAACCGGCCAGTTCTCTATCGGCGGTTTTCGGGTGGAAAAAAAAACGATTTTCGAGCAGCAAATTGTGTTCTGGGTAGTTGGGCTCTCATATGTCATATACAGATAAAAACTTTGGCCACCATAATTACTCTGTTTGTGTCCCTATGAACCAGGTCGCCTGTACTCGCTTTAATTTCGAAAAGGCACTTATATCATACTTTACACTTTACCGCGGTGAATGTACTTGAACTTACTCATCGATGACCTTCCTAAAACACAAGGAAACCCCATTAAACTATTGCTTGGAACAACACGCGCTACCATATATGCGAACGTACTCACTTCTTTCTCGGTTTCTGTTTGCGATGTGTTTGCCTGAAAGGAGTAAAGTCGCTGCCAGCTATTCACCTTATTCGATTTTAATCGCGCAGTTGGACTAAGGAGATAATACTCACAAGTCTTCAAAATTGATTCTGAAAGGAAGACCAAAAATATTTGTAAGTTTCTTGGCGGCGTAAACAGGAATTTGTCAATAAAAGGATCGGCTTTTCTTTTAAACATCTAGGAAAAGCCTGCGCCACCCCTTATGTATCAAGTTATTCGCCGAGAAACTAAGGGAGAGGAGGAGGCGCCAGAACGCCGAAGTTAGGTTAGAATCATTAATGGGTAGACCTAAAGCTAGCTGCCTTTGTCACCACTGCACTCCTGTAACGCGTAAGAGCACAGAACACCGACGTCCGGCATTTGGCTATCGCGTTCGATCGAATTTGACGAGTGCAGTGGAGACAAAGGCAGCTAGCTTTAGGTCTACCCACTAATCGCTCCAATCAGAGCTCGGCGTCCTGACGTCCCCTCGCACTCTCGTCTTCTCCTCTCCCTCAGTTTCTCGGCGCATAGAATGAAAACTGCAGGTGTGGACAGGACAGACTAACATACATTGCTTATAGTTGAATACCTATTACATGCATTTCATCCATGTACGACGGCCTTGGTCTAAGTCGATGTTCGTTTTTACGTGTTGTATATTGCGGCAAGTTGTATAGTAATGGACATACTTGAGTCTTGCTTTCAGTCGTCTTGAGTGAAATTGAAGACTCACGGATATATTCGGTAGATCCTAGAAATTAAAGAGACCACGCGCCAACATAGCAAAGACGCAAAACAATGCTACAAAACCAAAGAGTCACTTTCAATGGTACGCCTAAATGTGACGATGACGGTAGTCTGATTCGTGAGTCTGAAATTCCTGGATTCATTGCGTCCGCCTTTCAGGCCACTTTACTTCTATTGCTCATATTATCAGTTGCTAGAACTATGCGGAGCGCACGTTCGTCTGCTTCTTGCTCAGGGGTTGCGCCGATGTAATAACGCCGAGCTCTTATTGGCTGATTGAAGAACAAAATAGTGGGAAGACCTCAAGGCATTTACCATTGAGGTCTACCCACTATATTTCTAATAAAAGTCAATCAGAACTCGGCGTTGTTGATGTCACCGCAACTTTAACGCAAGAAGCTGACGACTCGCTTTCCTCATATAGGGGCGCACCGCCCCGCCTTGGCAGCTGGTTGGCAGCGCCACCAGTGACAGCATCCACGTTACGTCGCATAGTGAAGCGCTGCCCGCTCCGTCCTCAATTTATAGTGCTCTCGCAGCGTCTTGGCCGTGTCTGCGCCTTCCCGCGGCCGTGTTTCTAGATTTAGTTTCGTAGAAAATGTTCGGCACCTACAAGGTTCGGCACCCAGTAGCCCGAGATATTCGCCTGTCTGAAAACTATGCCAACTATTTTCGGTTAAATCACGGCAGCGTTCTATATGCGGAGCGCAAGTTCGTCAGCTTCTTTTGCCGTGGTTGAGGTGACATCATAACGTTGACCTCTAATAGGCCCTTTTGAAGGATAGTGGGTAGACCTCAAAGCAAGCTGACATGAGGTGTATACCCCTATCCTCCTATCAGAGCCAATCAGAGTTCGCCTTTGTGATGTCACCTCAACCCCTGCAAAAGAAGCAGACGAACTTGCGCTCCGCATTGAGACAGAGAATATTTTTATATTGTCTGTCTCAATGGCAGACTAAAAAGTGCGCTGGGGAGCGCACTTTTAGACAGTCTTTCGATTCTGGCCATTCCTAAGCCTAAATGAACGCGATAATTGTTGGCATGGCAACGTCTTTGGAAAGTGGATTTTCTTGACTCAATCGGCCGGGTATTGATAGCCCACATAAGCAGACAGCGTCTCAATAGAGCTTTTTCTAAATTTCCCAAGCACCGAGGTGCATGCTATGAATGTAGTTACACGCGTTGCACGTGCTGGCGTCTGCAGTAGTAATTATTCTAAAGCAAAAAGTCTAAAACAAATTTTGCCTCGCACGCGCGTTCGTCAAAGCCTTATGATTATTTACTTCGAATTTTTTTATGAGAGGAAGAGCCAGCGCGCGCGGACCGTAGAATTACACTTTTAGCGTTCTCCTCGATGCTTGGGTAATTACCCAAGCATCGAGGAGATCCCGGTAGATTGAGTCAAGGCAATCCGCTTTCAAAGACGTTGCCATGCCGACAATTATCGCGTTCATTTAGGCTAGGAATGGCCAGAATCGAAAGACTATCTAAAAAATGCGGCGAGGTCATTGCTCATGTTTTGCGATTTAAGTGAGGCAAGGCAAAGCGAAAGCCTCCTGCACCATTCGTTGCTGACTAACGCGCCCGATATTACAGCTACAACGACATATTAGTTCCAAAGCGAGCGCGGCGCTCACTCACCGGGGCACCGCCATGTCTCCCCGCATCCCTTCCAAGCCAGTCACGTGAGTTCAAAATCCCTCTCCTAGGTACTGCGGCTAACTTTAGCCGCGGTAAGCGGTTCGAGCAAACGGGCCCTGGTTAAGCTTTATTGAGCTCGATTCGCTCGATTCGGGGTCGCCATAATGAGATGCAGAAGAGGGAAGAACTTTGCTGCTAAAAGCAGAAAATTCTTCTGCTTTTAGGGACGAACGTTCCTCCCTCTCTGAAGGAACATAGGTTACAAGATCGTTCTTCCCTTAATGGAGTAATATATAGATACATTTTTTTGTGAGTGTGGTGCCTGTAAGATTAAGAAAAAAAGTGTGTGTGTGTGTGTGGGTGGGGGGGGGGGGGCTACAGCCAAGAACCATGCCGACGCCGCCATCCACTGAAGCAGGCACGTTCCGCCACACTTCCACATTTTTCCAGTGTGAGGGTGGCGACAATGGGTCTTGAAACTATACTGTTAATAACGCGATGCTGACTCATCGTTTGGTTCCCTGCTGTGGGAAATAAATGCCGCCGCTAGAAACCGGCTCCCACGTGGTCAGTCAATCCGGATTGGGAACGTTCATCGACCACGTGCCACAAAACACAGACGCCCGCGTTCAATGTCAATTCAGAGGCGAACAATTCCTCTCCAGTTTGTTTACGAGATAAATAAACTCAGAAACTAATACTACATCGCTCTCCATAAATGCAAACACGACATCAAACATATTCTACAGAAACACAAATATTAGTTAGCGATGATTCGAACCGGAGACGACGGACGACAAAAGGGAGGGACAAGCAAATCGTGTGTAACGTTAACCAGCTCGCCTGTATATTAACCTTGTCCTCTATTATTTACTGCTAGGCCTAGACCCCATCAATGCCCAAGAGCTCGTTACCCTATCACTTGCCGATTGGCTATTTTGCCATTCCAGTCGAGACAGGGATACCCCTCTCTCCTTTCGTACCTTCATTTTATTTCCGGAGGGTGAGCAGCTTCCTCCTCGCCTTGCCAGGAGGGTGGGGGTGAAGCGTTCGTCTCCTCACACATTAGACACCAGTGCACGCCCAGCCTCTCGGCGGGGTAAAACATAACGTGGTCAGACATACAGCGGCGCTCTGTATCCGCGAGAAGCCAGTGACAAATGCGCCCAGCGCGCGTAGACGATTGGCTCTCACTCTCCCCCTGTACTTCACCTACAATGCTTACTACTACTACTCTGCTCCGCGATACGAGCGCACTCCGGGTTTCCTTAGGGAAAGAGCGAGAGGGCGACAGAGAATCAGATAAATAAGCAGACTCCTTTGCAGCAACAGGCTGAGTCAGTTCCGAGTGTGGTTCTCTTTTGATGCGAGCTGTTGCCTGGGCTCCGCTCGGCGCTACCGTCTTCCAATAAATAGACCTGTGCTCCGAGAAACCGAGCAAAACAAGGAGACGAGAGCGCACTGAGACGTCAGAACGCAGAGCTCTGGTTGGAACGATTTAGTGGGAACACCTAAAGCTTGCGGCCTTTGTCTCCACTGCACTCGTCAAACACGTTAGAACGCGGAATGCCGGCGTCCGCAGTTTGGCCATGGTGCCTGAAGCGCGTCTCCGACTGATTTGTTTAGCATCTTATGCTGCACATACGTCAAAAGTGGTCCCGAAATGGCAACAAATGACGTCACAGAAGCCGGAGTGTCACACTGTCGGATGTCGCGATCGGAGCGGTTGGTCGTCGAAACGCTGGAGAGAATCACGAGCGAACGTGAGTGTCGCTGTCGTCGCGGCGTCCCAACTTCTGGCTGCCGAAGCTTCCGTGGACTGTCACACTGGAGAGCGACCTGCAGCGGAACAGGCGTCTGCCGATACACCGCCGCTGCTGGGACACCGCCAGGATCGCGGCCGGCGACAGCATTACCCTTCTATGACGTCACCAGGCGGAAATCGAGGTACCACTTTTTCGGACGCGGTAAACACACAGGTCGGAGACGCGTTTCTAGGCACCGTAGTTCGGCTCTCGCATTCGAACGCGTTTGACGAGTGCAGTGGAGACAAAGACACTACAATTAGGTCTACCCACTAATCATTCGAACAAGAGCTTGGCGTCCTGGCGTCACCGCGCGCTCTCGTCCGTTCCTGTCCCTTAGTTTCTAAGCGCATTACCCAGGCATCAACGAGAATGCTGGGAATGTAGGTCTGAGCGCCACAAGCGTTCGACTTCCCCGCATGAAAGATTCGAAGTAAATAACCAAAACAAGGCGTTGACGAACGCGCGTGCAAGATGCACCTGTTTTAGCTTTTGCTTTAGAACACTTTATGCTACAGACGCCAGCAGTGCGGCGCGTAGACCTACATTCCCAGCATTCTCGTAGATGCTTGGGTAATTTAGCAATAGCTCTATCGTTCTCTCTTCCACACGCTCCGTCTACTTCGTCTCACACTCCAACAGGCTCTTAGAACGTCACATATACACCGCAACCACAGAAGATGACCCCTTTAAGTAAGACATCCAAGGAACACTCACGCGCTCACTTTGTACAACACAGGGCTGCTTCGCTCCAACCAATCTCCACTTGTGTACACAGTTTCTCAGCGCTAATACATCGCATTCTGTGTTTTCACTGCCTTTGAACATATATAGTACAGCAAAGGGGCGGCTATTTATCTGAAACAAACCATTCTTACCCTTCAGGCACAGGCTCCCCTTCGAAAGTGTAGCTGGTCATGGTGAAGAGGTATTTGGAACCGACGAGTGATATGTAGATGGCGTAGACGAAACAGAAGACTAGGAGAAGCAGTGCCAGCCAGAGTCCGTTCTGAATCAAAAGGCAACACCCTCGTCAAATGAACAGAGCTGTAAACTTTGAAGGTAGGAAACATATGGGAGTATTCGCGCAAATTGAGCAAGCTACGTGCATTATCAGTCATAGCTCAGTCCGCTGACACTGAGCTCGTGCTGACGGCCAGCCGTAACTCATGCGCAGCGAGCATTCCACGGCACCAAGACTCGTTATTGATGGACATTACGTGGGGTCTCGTTCTGAGCCTGCGCCGTGAAATTTGTTTTCAGATACGACTTTCAGTGAATGCAACCTATCATAGACATCTTGCACGCCTTGGGGTAGCGACTTTTAGACCACTTCGACATATTTATTGCGCATACGATGTCTCAGTATGAGCGAGCCTACCAGGGAATAAGCTTCTGCCACGTTGCGTTCATCTCGGGGGGTCCATGGGCCGGTGCATTGTCTCGGATTACGGGAAGGTGGCTTCAGTTGAGAGCAATATATGTGTCACTCATGGACTACCGTCGAATAGGTATATATATGTTGAAGCGGTAGCTTTATAGGGATAACCAACTTCAAGCGCCACGGAAGCACGAAATGTGTAGGTTGGCCAGTGCGTAACCGCTAAACGATAAAAAAACCAAGAAATGGTAAACGGTGCAAGGTATTGAATATCGGTCACCGGCGTGGAAACAGAGTGCGCTGCTGGTTGAGCTACGAAGCATTTTACATGTGTCAGTCACAAGTGCAGTGCACTGTATCTGCTTTGTGCGGTATTATTAATGCATTACGTAATTTTGTTTGCTTTTTGTATTATCAGTTGCACCACCATCCCACTTGCTCAAGTTATGTCGATGGTCGCGGATGAAAGTGATTAAAAATAAATAAATTAGTGGAGTTTTTTTTTTTGCTTAATTTAATAAATAGAAAGGAACTGAATAATGTTCTCTGCTTACCATGTAGTCCAATATTCCGTTGCAGAGCATTTCGAAGCAAGCATTAAAAACTGCTTTTATTCGATCGCAGCTGCCGATTTTGTCAAACTGAAACAACGATTAATTAGGATTAGTGGTTACAAAGTTAGTATTTTACATTTACCTGACAAAAAAAACCAAACACCTTGATTTTAATCCGTTCGTGCACTATCGCATTAAAAAAGACACATTAAAGAGGGGCTGAAGAATATGTAAGCTTCTTTTTTAATGTCTAAGTAGAATGCTTAAAGATTGCCAAGCGGCTTTCCCATATGATGTTCCAAATGTCCAAAGATATCGAGAGAATAAATTATTTTTACTTCCTTTTTGATTTGAGAAAAACGCAGTCTAAATATTTTTCGACAGAAAATCATGTTTTTAAAAGATCATCATTTCCATATTCAAGTTCGGCCTACTATAATTTTTTGTATATGAAAAAGAAAATTTACGAAACATTGGTGTGTTTTGGGGCTGCCTGAGATTAAAGGTTAGCTATATCAAAAATGCACTGTGCTCAAGATAATTTCACCCAAGCCTCGAAATGCAAGTGTAAGCTTAAGAGTGGACGTAGTAGCACTGGGGACGCGGGGAAAATAAATGCTAAAACATTTTTGACCACGCCCTCGGGACTGCTGTAAACATATTTGATTTCCCATGAAGTGACATTAAAAAAAGAAAGCTTTCTTTTCAGGTTTGTTGTTTTTAGAAAGATTCCTGGGAAAGCATGCAGACTTAAATAAAGAACAACGATGGTGACCGCGGTGCGTTTTTAGCTATAGCTAGGCGACTTGTGACTATTACTATATTTTGTGTCACCTTACGATGAACCACAGCGTACGTTACAAGTCATCGAAGCCAATTCATTGCTGTGGGAATGTCGAGTAGCGTGACCTTCATGAGATGCGCAGCAAAGCGAAAGACGCATAGTCACGTTATGTATGTCCGCAGCGTTCGATTAGCTGGGGTAGCTTGTAGCGTTCACTGCTACGGCCTATTGTGAGATGAAACGGTGTTAGGTATCAAAAATTAGTTTCTCGCTAAATGTACGAGAAGTATGCTTCAAAATCTTGACAATACTCATTTGAAAATTACACGGGGGAAAGCTTCTTAGGGCCATAGTCGGAGATTATCTTCAAATTTTGGCTTCTCGCGCCCTTCCGAAGCAAAAACCTTCTGGGGTTTCAATACCAGAGGCGTTGAAGAAATTGCGCTTTTATTCCCACGTTCAAGTTTAAGCTAGCCGATTGAGAAAACTATGGGATAACGTCGCATAAAACGGAATATAAAGCAGTGCTAGTTTAAAATAAACACTTGTTTTGGCTACATCTGCACATGCAAGCGTTGCTCATGCTATCGACCGTACCTGAATCAAATTGACTCGCGAAACGCAGCACTGCCGTATCAAAATTGCTCGCCAATGGAAGAGGTAGAGCGATTCATAGAAACCCCATTCTCAAGGCACATGCACGCAATTCTCTGCGTTTGAGCACTGTGCCGTACAGTGGCCACAGTTGAATGCAGAACTCTTGTGAAGCAAATTTTCGCACAACTATACTTCTTACAGTTGCGTTGAAACGCAGTTGATCGCAGTCAAAAGCCAACCAGAACCCACTATTGGACTAATGTCGAGCTTTGACGCGGCTCCCGCTGCAGGTTTCGCGACTTTTGATCAGCTTGAATGAACCACCGCACAGTTAGAATAACCTGCTCACGGGCCGCAGTCGCCTACCCACAGAACAAAAGCAAAGCAAGGTCCTTTTCTCCGAGCGGGTAACTTGATGCGTGACGCCTACAAGCGCGGGCAAGCATATTATTCTCCAGCTTTCTCTCGGATCTACGAAGCCGGTCGGTTTGGTCCGCCGCACCACTCCTTCAGGGCTGCCGAAGGTTCAAAAGTTGAGCCCTATCCAACTTCCTGGCCGTGCGACGCTTCGTACCGCGTGACGGCGTGTGTCGTGCAGCAAGCGAACGCACTCTAAAACAAAATCGTTTAGAAAGGTTTCTTGGACGCCACAAGTAATCTTTAGCTCGTGAAGAACGGTTTCCCGTCAGGCAGTATCGCTTCCTGGCGCACTAGAGAGACAGTTGGACGAAGAAGAACTTTTTCGCATAAAAATATGTGAGCTTAAAGAACCCCTTACAAACTTTTTTCCCGAAAACCCTTTTATAATATTTTTAAAATTATTTTTTCTTTTTTTTTTTTTTACGGTGCAAGTTATGAACAACGCGAAGAACCTAAGAATTCTTTTGCGACCAGATTTTTTTTTCTTTCTTTACAGTGGCGCTCTGTGCCGCAAAGATGCCGCTCCGGACACGAACGTAGCCCAACGAAAATATGTGTATTCGCCTTTAGTTCGTCAGGTAATATATTTGGGAATATCCTCCACAGAGCTACAAAAAAGAAGGAAAGGCATGAGGATGGAAGAAGACTGCAAAAAACAAACCAATGCGAAGCGCAAGTTCGTGTGGTTCCTGCAAATGGGTTGCGATTATGACAGAACGCCGAGCTCTTATTGGCTGATTGAAACGAAAAATAAATAGCGGGTAGACCTCAAGGCATCTAGCATGGAGGTACCTCCCACTGTCCATCCGATCAAAGCCAATCAGAGCTCGGCGTCGTTCTGACGCAAAGAAGCAGACGTCGCTCTCCGGATAAAGGAAAATAAAGAACAAAAAAAAATATAGTGACAAAAAACTAGAAAAAAGAGGGCGATAAAAAATAAAAAGAAAGTATAGATGGCAGAAAGAAACAGTCTAAGTAAAATGCCAATTATTTGAGCGTGAGTTTCTCCCGGCTACAGGTGTCCTTACGTCAGAAGCTCTTTCCTCCGAACGAAAAGGACAGATAAAAAGTGGCGCTCATTTTCGTTGGCTTTTCCTTTTTTATATGTATAATTTTTGTCAAATTTTTAGGACGCCCTTGCTTGTGTCCCAGAGGGTGAGGAGGTCTGCATCCTAATCATCTGTGACGCTAGCATTTGCGCTCATCTTGGCGTCACGAGAATCGTTACGACCACGAAGACCAAACGTCGGACGACAAACTCACTTCCTCTGCTGTGTCCACAATGATGTTCTTGAGGTCGGTGCACTTGTCCAACGTGTACGTTTGGAACGCCTAGGACAGCGAAAGCACAATTGTTCATGTTCTAGTCCCGCGACCCGCGTCTCACTAAAAAAAAATTTTTGGGGGGGAGGGGGAGAGGTTGAGTTGAATATCTAGGGTGCTTCCTTCAAAAATTTTACAGGGTGTTTTTCACCGCTGAAATGAACTACGCGTCACCGAACGCTGATTTTCCACCCAAAAATGTTGCTCTAACTGTCCGAACCATATGCCAAAAATTCAGAAGAATCTGTTAATTTTCTTAATTAAAACTTATAAATGATTTTCTAAAATTTTCAATGGTAAAATGGCGACCATCAGAGCTCTCAAATACATGCAGCTTAATGGTGCCAGTTAGCAAAAGCGGGCCCATTTTCCCACTAAAATTAAAAAAAGTAAACAACTTTTGAATGAAATAACCGTTAGTTCAGAAATGTTGACATCTGGGGTTTGGTCCGCTAGCGCCTCATTTGGGCGGAGAATGAGCGTTCGACGATGCGTAGTTTATTTTTGCGGTAAAAAGAGCAAACAAAACAAACAATGTCATCTCTTTGTGTCTTATGGGAGGGCCGGGGGGGAGGGGGAGGGGCGCGCTGTCCTTTGGAGCAGCTTGATCTGTCTCAAACAAGTGAATGTCCATTATGACATGATACAAAAAGAAAAAAAAAAGTAAAGGAATGAACACTAGTTGGGTGTCCCGAAAGGGATGGAGCTGCTGAATGATTACTTCACCTGCGTTCTTACCGTCTCTGGAAGAACAATCGAACATCCCGGACTACCTTCACTCACAGCTAATCAGCAGCACAGGACGCGGCGTGTCCCGACCATTTATTACTGCTCCGCAGTCAATGAGATGTAAATATTACTCGATAAGAACGCTAAATACTCGATCACAAAGCAAGCAACGTGAAGATAAAATGATGCACTGACGTTTCTACAGCTGTCGGTGAGTGTACGTTACGCGGAGCGCAAGATTCGTCTGCTTCTTAAACAGGGGCAACGTTACTAGATTTAGATTACCTCAGTCGTGAAACTCCCGCGGAGGGGGTACCCCCCCCCCACTTCAGTCCACCTGGATGGATGGATGGATGGATGAACACGGCTGAGCCCTTTTGGATCGGGCGGTAAGCTTACGCCACCTAGCCATTTTGTCTTACCATTTAAGCTTAGAATATTTAAATGTGAAAACTATATTCACTCCGCACTGAAAAGAAAGTGAGGCTATAAAACTCCCTTGAAACCACCTCCCGTCGTTCGAAGCGCCATCTATATTTTCGTTTACGAACTGTCTTTTTCATAGAGTTCGGTGGAACGCTATCTAGACGCTGCGCTTCGAAACGTAACGTATCCCATGGAATAAACTGCAGTAACCAAAGCAGCCGTCCGGCGCGTGGAACGACGGGAAGCGAGTCGTGGTTGAGTGACCGTGGGGGGGGGGGGTACTGCTCGTGCATGCAGTGTCTAGGAGCACTTCCTTAACTCAGCTAATCTAATTACACTTCACAAAGGGTCGCAATGATGTCAGAACGCCGAGCTCATATTGGCTGATTGAAAAAAAAAATGGGGTAGACCCCGAGGCACCTAGCATTATGTCTACCCATTATTATTTTCAATCAAAGCCAATCAGAACTGGGCTTTGTTCTAGCGTCACCGCAACGCTCGCGCAAGTAGCAGACGACTTGCCCTCCGCGTACAAGTCCTAAGATGAACTGCGAACATTCGTGTGCATGTATGTCGAGAGCAAATCTCATATACCCGTAAATATGCATTCAGGAATTCGAAAGGCAAAAGTAAAAGCGATTCAACTATTCCCCAATAAATTTTTTTATAGTTCCTACCAGATCACGTGCTTCACCAATTAATGGCATTTCTTTGATTTGCTTAACCATTGAGAAAGAAGAGTGATTGGTGTTCTAAACTAGCCGGTGTGCAAAAATGTTGTTTTCAGAGAGTCCCATTAGATCATTTATGCGAGGGATGGCCAAGCTGCGGCTCACGTCTCCCCCCCCCCCCCCACACACACACACACACACACACACTCGCCCGCCTCCCTCCCGGTCCCACGAGCACGTCCCCCAAAAGAGAAATAGAACGCGTTTTAAATCGAAATACAGGTTGCGGTTTGGCAGTCTAGTGCTACGGCTACCTTACTTACAGTTGGAATGCTTTTGACTCGGAGAGATTGAAAGTAGTTCGAGTTTCTTTTATTGCTCTGAACAAAAGTTTGTCCCCCCCCCCCCCCCCCTCCCCCACCCCCGTGGCTCCTGGAAGTTCCGTGGTTTTGTTTACGGCTCTTAGGTCGGGTTAGCCTGACCACCCCTCTTTTATTCCAATCTCCATTCTTATTTGCTGGATTGATTAGATGAAATCAATTACACCCATAGACTTGTTGAGGGAGTAGAAAATCCTCACGCGTCTGATTTAGCTCACTGCTGTCAGGGGCAGCAAGTTTGTAAAAGATCGTATTGAGATTATTTGTTTGTTTGCTTTTTAAAAAAGTCAGCGTTTTCGAGTACGCAAGAACTTGAATCTAGGTACGAAAAGGAAAGAGCCTTACAGATATTATGGTGTCTCCGAACAAGATGGGAGATTGAGTGACTGCGTCGCCAAGTTTAATCTCGTCAGAAAAAGCAGCCTGTAAACAAAGCAAAAAAAAAACAAATCAACATTTCAGTGTTTTTTTTTTTAACCGCATTAGACAACGTTAGTGCCAGAATTCGACATGAACATACCATTAGTATCGCGTGCTCCTTGCTGTTGTCGCTTGCCGTCGGGTGCGTCTGAGAAGGGGGAACATTAAAAAATCGTTTGTACCTTGAGAAGTACGGTGGCATATATATATATATATATATATATATATATATATATATATATATATATATATATATATATATATATATATATATATATATATATATATATATATATATATATATATATATATATATATATATATATATATATATATATATATATATATATATATATATATATATATATATATATATATATATATATATATATATATATATATATATATATATATATATATATATATATATATATATATATATATATATATATATATATATATATATATATATATATATATATATATATATATATATATATATATATATATATATATATATATATATTTGCGCAGCGTTGCCCACATGTGGTGCATTTTTTCTATAAAATTTGCCAAAAGCGAACTTACGTGAGGAAAAAAAGGAACTGAAGAAAAAAAAAAGCCTTAACTCCTATGGAAACCCAGTGAAGCCACCGGTCTTCAATCAATAGGGCGCCCTATTGTTTGAACACCGGTGCCTTCGCTACGTTTCCATAGGAGTTAAGCCTTTTTCTTCCTTTGCTTTTTTCTCACCTAAGTTCGCTCTTTGCAAAATTTTATAGAAAAAATGCATCACCTGTGGGCAACGCTGCATGAATTCGTAGCGCGACTGGTTAAGAAACCGAATTTCGCGGTCGATTTAAAGAGGCACTACAATAGCATTATAAAGAGGCATCCAAATGGAGAGGTCCTGGATTTGATAACCGGACCAGGCGGATTTTTTCGGTCGCCCACCAGTCACCTGGCTGTGTTTGGAGATTTGTGCCTGTCCTTTGTCCCTCTTGTTCCCCTTCTCCAGGGATTATTTTCGTCATACTTGAGACACCCGGAATATATATATATATATATATATATATATATATATATATATATATATATATATATATATATATATATATAACGGTGATAGCAAATATCCTCCTCTACCAATAAAAAAAGTCACAGCATATCCACGTGGTGAATGAGGATGAGTGGGCGAAGTCTTCCCGGAGTGAATCGTCGGTAAACCAGCGATTCTTCCGTTAATTCGCCCACTCATCGCCATGTAAAGACGTGAGAAACACTGTGTGTGTGTGTGTATACAAACCACAACCCATCACACACCACCAGCTATGGCCGAACGAAAACGTCTAGAAAGTCTCGCTTTAAACCGCGCGTCGGCACCTTCGGGCTGAGCCTGCCTGATGCGTTTTGCAGACGCCTCACGAGCTCTCGCTGCATCGGGGTCTGCCTGCCGATACGCGCGCTTTCTTGCCGCTTCCCGCTCCCCTGACGTTCTGCAGATCCTATAGACCGACTGCTGTCTGGCCGGCCATCAAGTGAGAATGCAGGGATTGGTGTTCCACGCGCCGTGCACGTGCTGGCCTCAGCAGTAGTGTATCTCTTCCAAAGCAAAACCTAAAACAAATGGCATCTTGCACGCGCGTTCGTCAATGCTTTATTTTGGTTATTTACTTCGAATCTTTTATACACGAAAGGCGTGCACGTGTGGCGCGTGGAACACCAATCCCTGCATTCTCCTTGATGCTTGGGTAAGACAGCAAATGGTCTACGTGCGCCGCTGCCGTGCCGCTTCGGCTTCCACTCTCGTACGGCCGGATCTTGGCGGCGTCGCCGAGCAGACTGACGACGCGATTCGGCTTCCCGCTCTCGCACGGCCGGATCTTGGCGGCGTCGACGCGGCAGCTCTGACGACATGCTTCGGCCTCTCGCTCTCGCACGGCTGGATTCTGTCTGCGAGCGCGCGCTGCCGCCGCCTTGCGCGCTCTCCGCTCCGCAGCCTTGTCTACTGCCTCCATCCAGCCAAACTACGAGCAGCGCCAAGAGCGAGTGCCTTTTATAACATGAGCTAAGCGCCATCTGTCATCTCTACATAAAGTTAATTCCGGAACACGCCATCTCTTGAGCCATTCATAAACTAAACCTCGAAGTGGCTACATACCCACAACTAGGAGGGACAGACCCACGCCTTAAGGAGCTTCGCCCCTAAAAAGTGTTACTGGGATCGCCGTGTAAGGCTACGAGTTATCGCGGAACCTGACAGTCGCTTCTAAAATTGAAGACGATAAACATGAGCGGGTGCGTCACTTTCGCCTTGTCCCAACTCATAGCTGCTGGGACTTCCGACAACTCGGCGGGCCGACAGTGTGAGCCACGGCAGAACAGGAACCGTCCACCTCCGCTGCTGGGACACTTAGAGAATCGCGGAAGGCTCGGCAGGATTCCCCAGTCGGGGCGCTTCAACGTTGCCACTTCGTTGCGGCGCGGCATTTTATCCGTAAATGCCAGAACCCCTAAATTTAAGTCACTCTTCAGAATCGTAAAATGTCGGCCAGCCTGGTGCCTGAAATCGTTGTTCCGATACGGGAAAAGGTGTTGTGCCCCCCTCCAGAAATCTTAAAAGCAGTCCATGACGGAGCAGAAAGATACTTGCTGAGCTTCTTGACACCGCATCTATAGGTCGCAATTTCGAATCGCAACGGTGGCCAATAGACCCATTTCAGAAGTCCATCGAGCAACATTGGCAGACGTCATTGCTTGGATACCACCGTTAGTAGATTACATCAGTTGTGTAACTCCTGCAGAAGGAAGTACACCCCCCCCCCCCAGTCACTTCAGACCGCCTACCGTCGTTTGAACCGCCATCTAGATTTTCGTTTCATAACTGTGTGCTCCATAGTGCGAACCCCGAGCGCCATCTAGATGCTGTTCTTCTAAACGTATGTATTCCATAGAATACACTGCAGTTACCAAAGCAGTTGTCCGGCGCGTCGAACGACGGGGGAGTCGTGGTGAGTGAGGGGGCGGGGGGGGGGGGGTGGTACTGCTCGTGCATGCAGCGTTTATGAGCAGCTCCGTAACTGAGCTAATCTAATAACGTTGTTGGACACCAAGCGCGTGATTGGATCCGACTCCTCGACGAACGCCTACGTGTGCGGCGCGGAAGTTCGTCTGCTTCGTTGGCAGGGGTTGTGGTGACGCAAACAATTCTTTGGGATAAAGGCATTCACAAGACAGAAGAAAAGCTTGTAATATTAGCTGACACTTACAGATTAAACTAACCGGAATAATTTGGGTACACATGCCATATTATATGTATGTTTAAATATTTAAGAAAAAACTGGGTAACTGTTTGGAGGAAAGTGTGGCTGGATTTCTCTGCTGGGGAAAACCCTTCCCCAACAGAAAGAACAACGCCGGCACTCGCTCCGTCTGATTGTTTTGGTTGTATAGGTACAGCTGTTTTTAATAGTTTAATTACAGTGTTATTATACTCCGGCGGTAGCGGTTGTTCTATCGCGACTAATTTTATAATGCAAGGCAACGGGAAGCTCTTCCTACATTTTACAATGATGGTGATTGACGACCGGCAGTACGGATCCCATGAACCGTGAGGGCTGTAGTAAGCTAGGCTGTTCTAAAGCGTGGTTCAGTTAATGGTCCTACTTCCAGCGCGTTTAACGACTGACAGCTTGAGAAAGATGAGGTGCAACATTCAGTGCATTCGCGCTTCTGTCTTCGGGATTTGTTCATCGGCGTTCTTAACGGACCTCATTGACTGTAGTGCCATAATTTTATGCTTGTGATTCGCCACGCCCTGAGTTTCTTAGGCTGCCAGTAGCTGTACGCACATCCGCTATCTTTAACGGGCCCCGAAAGCGATGAATTATTTTCTAGACCCGTTCCACGTTCCAACGCCAACCCACTGCATTCATGGTGCAAGCTCTCCTTGAATGGCACAAATACGTCACCCCAACCGAAGAATGTGGAGCTTACCACCAGTAAACTGTTTTTTATACTTGAAGACAGATTCTTGATTAGGGCATATCGGCTGAGCACGCTGTCCGTGAGCTCTTTGATATTTACTGTTAAGTGATTCGACAGGTCGTACTGCAGGTCTATGACGCCCTGCGAAGAAAAGTGCATAGCGTTTGAAATAGGGTGCTGCTGGTTCGGAGCCCATATTTAGGCGCGACGGAATATAATCAGACATTTTTGTGATTTCATTTGCGTGCGTGACATGCGAGCTCCTACCAGTATATTTTCCCCCAATGGGCTTAAAAAAACGCCAAACAAACTTCAAAATTTGTCGATGTAAAAAAAAAAAATCAGCTGCGAAAGTATGGGATGGTCAGTTCCTGCGACCGTAAATCGAAGAAGTTAATATAGAAGGAGTATATGAAAGAAATCGAAACGCTACTAATAGACATGTTACCTTTAACTGCGGTTAACTCAACTTTAACTGCTCTTACGTGGCACCACCGTTACCGCGCTATGCTCCCGGACAGCTATTTCAGAAGTAGTGAAGAGCGCGCGTGCACTGCTTTGATGGGATCTCAAGTTGCCCAAGCGCACGTTCGCTAGCTTTGACTGCATAGCCGGAAAACGTTGTTCAAAAGTATGGTGCAGTGACTGTGGTTTAGCGATACTGCAGTTAAGTGCGCCCACGTCACAAGGGTATACATCCGCCTGACCAGCCAGTAGAGCAGTTGCAAAAGTCCCGAAAGGCCGCACGCGAGGCCTCGCGAAGAATGGTGTGTTCGGCTATCCCTTTAGAGTTACAACCAAAAGACTGACACCGACCTTTCGCGGCTCAAACCAACACCACCAAGACAGAAGGCCTCCGCCCGCGTCATCACAGTCAGATCGATCGAGGCCCGAGATTGGGCACGAGAGCTGTGTCAGTGTTCGACTGGGGCTCGTGTCCAATCAGCGCGTCGAAGGTCGGGCTCGGGCCCAATAGCCGAGTTAGCGCGATCCGACTCTGGTGACGTTTCATGAAGGGAGAGGAGGCCATGCGGAGGCCTTCTGTCTAGATGGTGTCCGCTGTATTATTGTTCTTACCATGAGTATATTTCACTATAGTATATATATATACCTCGACCTATATCATACTATATATCATCATGTCCACTATATATATATATCATTATGCGCGTCCCATTTCTCTGTAATGGCCTTAGTACGAATTTTCTTCTCATTCGCCTCAAGCAGAATCAAGTGAATTGGCAATACCAGCAGACGCGAACAGCGAAACAGGCTATTTGCAAGAAATTATTCAAGGTGAAGCTGTACTGCTGAAATCTTCAGTTACCAAGGTTTTTCGGATGTGGCAAATTATCGCACACTCTAGCGTCGCTGACACTCTGCGACGCCGGGTGCGGTCTTTTTCTCCAGAAATGTAACCTACGAATCGCCGAACGCTCGTTCTTTGCCAGAATCTAGGGCTACCGGTCCGAACCAGATGCCAAAGCTCCAGAAATCTGCCATCATCTCCTTCAAAAGTTATGAGCGATTTTGTGAAATTTTCGGCGGGAAAAAGACGGCTGACGGAACTCTCGAATTCATAGAGCTAAATGGCTTCAGTTACCGAAAATGGGCAAAAACGGGCCCCATTTTTCATTAAAAATTTAGGAATATAGCCCATAACGTTTGAACGAGATAACGGTCAGTTCTAAACATTTGGCACCTGGTCTGGAACGCTAGCGCTAATTTTCGCGGAGAATGAGCGGTCCGAAATGCATGGTCTATTTTCGCATGAAATGAAATGTATCTTTGGGGGGCGGGGAACGTTGCACTTTGTTATGGGATCGACGTCTGAAACTATTTCCTGAGCCGGGAAACGCAAACACCAGCCGACCTTCATGGCATCGTGGAGGGCCTTTCCACTCATGCTTGCGAGGCCACTAATTCCAAGGTGGGTGAGGCAGTGCCTGAAACATAAGAACAAAACAAAATGAGATACGACATCGTAAACTTCTTTTTCGAGTTTTAAATTATTATCTCTTGTGGACCAGGCTGCAAAGATAAAGCAAAAACTGTTAGCTGTTCCACTCTGGTGAAGAAAAAAGACCAGCGAAGCTCTACTATGGTGGGAATGAAGTATTTATAAATGTAAGGATTAACGTGTGATTGGGTAATTGGTTATTGAATGCTTAAAGAATCAGACGTATATATAATGATCCGGGGTTGTTATTCATTTCGTAACCACAGTGACCATGGCCTTGAGATTGCTGTGGTACACCGCCATAAGATGTACGCTGACGGCAGGAACGTTCTTCGTGAAGACGAGGTCTATACACGTCCGATGCCTGGTCGTGGGTGTCGTAGGTTCGTTCACAGACGCAGGCCCGAAGCGCTCGAGCATTAACGAAGTGAACCACTTTCCCTCCTGGAGTGCAATGTCAACGTTAAAGTCACCCATCACTACGGCAGACATGTCGTCACCGAGCATGACGCAGTCGAAGACGTCCATCATGAATGCTTCACTGTCTCTCTTGGGGGGGGGCGACGTACACGATGGCGACCAACGGACCATCGCGCAACTTGAGGGAATGTCTGGACAGGTTGCCGGCTTTTATGAGCGACTGTGGCAACCAGATTACTTGTCTGGTTGCAACCATCGCTCATAGATGGCGGCAGCTGTCCGGAGTTTTGTGTAGTTTCGTGTCGACATTTATTTTCTACCGGGCACGAAACTGGGGAAACTAGGCCTTAACAGCACAGCTGTAAAGGAAAACAGGGGAAAAACTAAAATACAGCACGTACCTTTCAACGTTGCTGAAGCGAAGCAGCTTGTCAACGTAGTACCGGTTAACAGTTGCGTTCATCACCACAGAGACAGTCTGCGAAAAAGAAGAATAAAAACAAGTTTACAGTTCCTAGGTTGGATGTGCGAAGAAAACGGAAGAAAATGTATTCCGTGGTAGAGGCGTAATTGTTGGTCTGTTGAGTCAGACATATTTTCTTGCGCAAGAATAGGAACATATTCTTCTCTTCGTCCAATGCACTCTAAACACCGATCACTAAGCAGCCTACCCTATTGAAAAAGGCCACTATGAACTCGGCTTATTGGAAGTAATGTATTTCAATGAAGTTGATGGAAACCAATGAAAACCTATTGTTATCCGATTAACCCAATACGCATGATGGGAATTCATATTGGAGCACAATATCCCGATATAGTATGCGGTTATTGGTATAAAACAGGATACTGGAGCACAATATCCCGATATAACTTACGGTTATTGGTATACAACACGATATCGGAGCACAATATGCCGATAGAACTTCCGGTTATTGGTATACAATACGATATTGGAGCACAATACGCCGATATAATGCGCGGTCATTGGAATAGAATACGACATCGCGTGCATATTGGTGACCGACATGGACATACTGTACGGCCACACGATTTATAAACATTGGTTGTCGATCACGGGCCCAAAGAGAATACATTATGATGTCGCGTGCATATATCTCAGAATGGATACCAAATTACCAACATGAATTTTGTCGGCATATACCGCGAACTAAGAGGAAACGTAACACGGATATTGAGCGTTCGTGAAGCATTATGTGAATATCGGTATGGCTACATATACGACATCGCGTGAATGATATCGTAAAATAGCAGGAGTTACAATACGGCAATACGAGAGAGAACGATATTGGAGGTGGATACACACAGAACTCAGACGGTCTGCGTCGCGAACAGGGGCGGATCCAGAACTCCGTTTTTGAGGGGGGGGGGGGGGGCGAGAAAATTTTTAAGGATACTATTCTCTCATTCTTTCTTGTGCAAGGGGGGTCCACCCATGTCAAATAGCCTTCCGAGAAAGGGGGATGGAGGGGGTCGACTTTGTTTGGGGCGCCCCCGTCGCCCCCCCCCCCCCCTCCCCTTGGATCCGCCACTGGTCGCGAACAGATTAACATTGATCGAAAGCGCAAGTACGTACGGCTGTTGGTACGGCACACAGTACACACAGCCTCGCGCACTTGAAATGCTAGACAACCACCAAACCATTCAGAATAACTAGCTGGAACACTCGCGACCTACCTTTCAATGAGAAGACCCAATAACGACGTGCTTATTGGAGTGATCGTTTTCCAACAAATGTTTATTGCTGCTGTTATAATGCAACAAAAGTTAGGTTACCGGTGTTGGGACCCAAATCGAACTCGTTACGTGACAATGTTGGTTCGCACGATAAAATAATGAGGGTGAATAGGTTTGACAGGTCACGTGCATGTAGTTGCTTCTTAAGCGCACATTTATCGATAGTGACCAACCTTTCTGGGTAATCCGACGTCGTACATAAAATCCACGACAACATGCAAGCATATTTCTCCCACCACTCTTCGTCGCCTGTTTCGCGAGATTCACACACTGTTAAAAAACGACGTGAAAATATGTGCATTTGCGCCATCAAACGATACGTTACAGCCTCGTTTTATGAGAAGATAAGTTTCCATCGTCAATCCGCGCGCGCGCCAGCTCGAGCTTCGGAGGCAGTTCGAAGGGAGCGAGCCCAGCGAGTCGAGCCGGCCGAGCGAGCCGCCGAGCCTGGCCGAGCCAGGCCGAGCCGCCGAGCATGCGCACTGTGGTCACCGCGCAGCGGGCGCCCTCGTCGCAGTGTTGGCACCCGTAGGGTAATTACCCTACTTGTAGGGTATTTTAGGCGTTCCTGGTACATTGTAGGGTTGAAGGGCCGTCCGGTCATTTCCCCGCGAAAAGTAGGGTATTTTCTGACGTGGCTTCTTTAATGGCGAGCATAATACAACCAACAAAAACACAGTAAAAAAAAAGTTGGCGTGCAAGTTTTTTACAGCTTTGCAACCCGTGTGCTGCCACACCACAACATCATGCAAAACGAAAGTATCCAAGTTGCAAGACGTGCTTACAGAGAGTACCACACACTAAGATGGAGTAAAGCCCCTTCATGTGTCAAAAGTAGCGCAAGGTGCATCAATGTAAGAGGCACGTGCAACGTGCAGCCCTTGGGAAGATCATTGCGGCGCAGCGCAGCACTGAGAAAGATTTCAGACGCCATGTTGTTCCCAAAAGTGGCGCGCCGCAGGTGTCTCGTGTATTTCCACAACAGTGAACGGCGCCACTTCTTCCAGGATTCAGGGGCTTTAAGTTGGAGAGTATTGAGGAGCTGGAGCGAGTGGGAGAGGTAGGAGGAGTGGGAGTTGCGCAGAGGGAGTTTGGAGCCAGGAGAGGTATCTTCCCAGTGGACATGTTCCCGCCAGTTTTTCTCTGATGACTCTGGTCCATCCAGCGGTCCTTGTTACACCCGCAAAACACGCGGCACCGCGGGCGAAACCACTCCGAGCCCACCAGAACCGGCAGCCACCTGTTCAACTGGGATGTTTTACGCGCTGACGTAAGGTGCGCATACTGCAATTAACCATAGCTGGAACTACCACTCGTCCTTGGCGCTCTTTTGTTAGGGCGCGTTGCAATAACTCTTTCCTTGCCATGCCCATAGAGCGTCGATCGCCGATGATCGACGAGTATATGGAGACCGATTTTAAATCTCCTGCGGAGCTTCCCAGGACGTTAGGCAGTCGGTAGGCAGTTTGAAGACTGCCTACCGACTGCACAAGTAGTTGGGACTGGAGGAATTCACTTGAGCGAACGACGTTTTAGCGAACGAAACCGAAACCATGTCGTTTCATCGAATGACACTTTAGCGAATACGGAAGAGCCGACAGTTTCCTACTCTCCCCTGGTATATTAGCCTAGTTTGTCCAAATATTACCTTAGTTTGACGAATCCTTAGGCGGTACACCCAAAGAAGCTAATATACCGCTCGGATTAGCTTCCCTTTGTAATGAGCCGCCTTGTCTGTTGCCGCAAGTGCTGGTCTCACGTAGCCCAGTTTTTAATTTGACGACAAATCGGCTGAACATGTTGGTTGGGGATGTCTCTGCGCTCGCTACATCACTGTTGTGCTGATGCTACACAGCGCACATGCAAGCGTGGTGTTCCAGAATAACGCAGGTATGCGCGTGCATGCGTCGTGCCCTGTCGCTTTGTACTTTATTAGTATTACCCTGTATCATCATAATCCATGCAACAGTACTACTTGAACGACAATTTGCCTCGTAGGGTAAATTTAAGGGTAATAAGAAACATCGTAGGGTAATGTAGGGTTTTCTGGACACTGGCATGGGGTATTTTCGAAAAATAGGTTGACAACACTGCCTCGTCGTACGACCAGGCGAGACCGACGCAACCGACGCATGACAGTCGTCGCGCTCTTTGCTCGTGTGGGCTCCAAGCGAAACCAACGCACTTTCAATCGCTTCGAAAGGTACGTATACACGACTTTATTACTTGCAGCATTGAGTGCTCTGGTATACAGTACACGGATCAAAGTAAACACCGAAGGACAGAAAGGAGACGTGAAGTTTTAAAATCTCTGCTTATTTGAACACACGTGTCCACTGTTGAAAGCCTCTAGCTGTGCTCTGTTGCAGGCGTCATTTCGACTGCGTGTACTCCAATGTAACGCCAGTCAGTGTTCACACTCCTCTAGCTTCGCAATCTTGTTATCTCATGTGCAAAATAGACGTATAAACCAGCGCCGCGTCTCTATCGGATATTCAGCCTCCAGCCCCCTTGCTTCCGGCGTGCTTGCCGCCGCGACCCTTCGACGCATTGGATTCGCGGGCTCGTTCGAAGAGGCGTTGTTTGAAGCTGACGAGTCGCCGAAGTGTTACCGGCCGCTTCTCTTTACGAAAGTCGCGATCGACGCTCGGCTCTGAGCTGGTACTTTTTTCCTCCCGGGTAGACCATGAGTGCCGACCACTAATCTGTGGTGCCGACTGGCGCCGAACGAAGTTGAGAAACGCTAGCAAGTGAGTAAAATTTTTGTGACGCCGCCCAACTGCCCTGCTATCGGCTGCGCAGAGCAAAGAGTGTCAAAAAAACGCGTTTTCTTACTTTCCCGTCGGCCATGTTTCACCTCAATCAACGAAAAGGGAATCGCGGCTCTACGTCGGTTGACTCATTACCGTGCCTAGATTGTAGATTGTCTCACTGCAACGGAGCCTTTTTTGATGTGATCTTATTCTGATATCGTTATATCATGCTTTTTCATCTTGGCTGCACACTTCTAGACGACCTTCTACACATTGCACTCTTTGTCGACATGTCGCTTGTGCTTGAGACTAATTGGAAGTCACTGTTTGCTCACTCCTTTGTGCACATACTTCATGTTCAACATCAGGTATCTGAAGGAGGCACCATGAAACCCTGGAATTTGTTCAGAGGTACCTCAACATACTGTATTACAGTGCCGTTTTGTGTGTTGTAGTTTCGTACAAAACCAAATTGTACATTGTTTGTAATATGCCCTATAACTGTTCACTACAATTAAGTTGCAATGAAACATTGGCCATGAGAGGTGACTCAGCCAACGTGGCGGAAAAATTCCTCGCATAATTTTCTTCATGGGTCATTTTAGATGTTGACAAATTTTCTTGCAAATAATGAGTGTTATGCACATATGTTTCTTCTACTTTTCGTACAGGTATTTCAGTTAGATAAACCCCAGCAAAGGCAGCAAGACAGTCTCATGGAGTCACACTTAGGATAACGGCATTCCTGCTAGATTCCCGAGTCTTGTCACCGAACTTCACAGAACATAATGGTACATTCCCTTTCCTTAACTTTTCCCTCTGAAATGTTTTTCTTATGTTGTCTTTGTTTTTTGTAAAAAAGGTAGTACAACGTTTAAACACCCGAACGTTTCTAAATGGTCTCTGTAGCAGACAATAGGGTGTCTTAGGCCCACTTCAGACAGGGCAATTTTTCCAGCAATTTCGGGGTTGCTGGCGGGTTGTTCCCTAGCTTTCCCTTGACCAACACGAATTGCTGAGATTGGGTCCGGCTCGAAGCGGACGAGCAACTCGGACAGCTCGGAGACGTTTGAAGCGGCAGCAGCCAATCAGGAATGCGATATTTTCACGTGACACTCCTGTGGTGGTGATGCATGATGACAACTGAGAACTTGGTTCTGGTTTGAAATGGATCATTTTTGGAAATAAACTGTTTCAAAAAGATGAGTTAGTACTCTCAGCACAATTTAAAGATATAAAAACATGTTTTTTTTATATAACTGTGCGTCTAAATACTGCAAGAAAAATAAAATGTCATGATGATGATGGCAAGTCGTAGCAATTCGGTTGCTGCGTGTGAACGCGGGTGGCCTGTGTTACTGGTGATGCGACGTGAAGTTGCTGGGCGAAATTGCCATGTTTGAAGCCGGCCTTAGGGAACTAAAATCAGGGGCAGTGGAGGTGTGGGTTCAAGCCCACCTGGAGACGTTTTTTTTTTCTTTTTTGCCTTTTTTAGTACATATATGTATATATATATATACATATACTTTTTTAACGTATTGACGCATATTTTACACTAATTACCATTCAGAAGCGCTTTTATTCACACTCTGTGGCTCCCTAAGGCTTGGAATCGCTTCTTGGTGAGCTATTGCAAGCTCTGCAAAGGGAGGGGCATGTTCCCACCCTTTGCAGGCTGTAAAGCTGTGGCTTGCACACCTCTAGCAGGTTGGCACCTCGCTCACTGGCTTCATCACGAAGCATAGGTGCTGCATGAGTCGCGCCACACCGTAAAACCATATACGGTCGGGTCACAGCGCCTGGGACCATTCGCCACTGCACTCAGCTATGGTATGGTGGCGGCATGAAGCAAGGGTACAACTTAGAAGTGCTGATCGTCATCACATTTGAAAAACATTTTTACCCCTTGTGTTACGTTGTCAGCATTTTAAGGGTGAGAAAGCAAGCAGCAGCGAGAGCAAGAAAAACAAATTGCTCTCACTGAGAATCTATTACGAGCACTAGGACGCCATGGAGTATAATTAAAACGTTTCTAAAGGTGAATTACCGTATAAATTATGTGCGTGTACCTCAAAAATCGAAAAAAATAATTTACATATAATTAATAAGGATAAAAATATACATCAGGAGGACTTAAACCAGAACTACACAGCCCGTAAGTTTGAAATTTGATAACTTAGGCCACTCGGCCTCCACCCAATTTTATTTCCAGGTCGTTTATCGAGGTATATGAATTTCGTTTGCAGCTGTCGGCTGCAAGAGAGATTGCCTTATTTTCATTTATTTGACTATTCCCACCAAATATGACGAGTGACCAAGAATAGAACCTCACTTGTCGGCCGAGGCACTGTGCTTGCATCAAGGCAAGCTAGCGTGGCTTGCTGGGCTTATATCTTGTTTCATCACCCGTGTAGGATTCTGTTGTCACTCATCAAAAGAAGAAAAAAAACGGACTAAGTCTGACTTGTTTTCGTGTGACTTGGCAGTAAACTCTGCTAAATGAGGCAAAATATATATTATACTTTTTTTTAGCAAATATGCATTGTTTTAGCAAAATGAGCTACCTTATTTGACTAAGGTGAAACAGAGAACGAACCTCTCCACCTGGGTCTGTTTTCATCTCTCGCAGACACTATTTCCTGCTTTTTGTGGTTTGTATCACACTTTTGTGTCTCTTAGGATATGTGCAGGTATTCTTCGCAGCAAATGGCTGCCAATCAGCAACACGAGTTTGTTCTCGGCCACCAAAAGCAAGTATTTTCAAGGTGAGCTATTGCCTGACTATATGAATTTTATGTTATATTCCTCTTGGATGCCATTTCGTATGTGTAGTGGTCTTGCATTTTGTTGTCTCTCCTGCAAAAATACCCAAGTTTGCCTAAGACCGGGTTTTTTCTTATACATGCAGGTCTTGGAGGCAAGCACCAGCCAATCAAGGCAAGAAGTTTGCTCTTTGCCACTCAAGGCAAGTGTTTTTAAGGTGAGTGATTGATGCCTATTTGAGTTGTGTGCTTCATTCCTCACAGACACTCTATTTCCTGCCTTTATAGTGGTCTTCTGTCAGGCTTTTGTGTCTCTGTCCGGCCAAAGCATCAGTATTAGACAAAGACTGGGTTCTTTCGGATTTTTGCAGCAATTCTCGGCAGCAAGTGGCTGCCAATCAGGAACAAAAGTTTATACTCGGCTACCAAGAGCAAGCATTTTTAAGGTGAGCTATTGCCGGCCTATATGAGTTTCAGCGTTTGTCAAGGAGTGCAAAATCAAAGCCCGGGAATATGCCATCGCAAAAATGTTGACTCGGGAGCGCATAGGGAGGAAGCTTTACAAAAGTATCCATCTGCCTCAACAGGTGAAACCAAAACTAAAAACGTGGGTTCCATTTAAAAAAAAAAAACACATTGTCAGCTTGAGTTAACTTGAGGGCAGCAGGGAGCAAACAAGCCATCGGTACGAGTATACTTGGTTCAGGCTTTTGTAGGAATAGTCGATGACTAGATGTTTTCTAAAAAAAAATATTTTTTTCTAAAAGTGTGGTGGCCGAATATTCGGGGATGGGCATTGAGTCCGGATGTTAGGGTAAAACGTTCAGCCACGTGCCGGGATTCATATGCTTTGTCCCCCTAGCGAGGGGGACAAGGCCTTCAAAATTTTAGGTTCGCTACAGGGGTGCGTCAGTATTGACGTCTCATTTTACATCAGGCCTCTCAATTTAAAACGCACTTGAAATGACATGCCTGAGATTCGTTTGGGTGTACTTCCTACATAAAATTGAAGAATAAAACACGGAGGATAAGCATCAGACAAGCCTAATCTTCATTTGCAACGACGTTTGGTTCCAGCAGATGATTGCACTCAGAACGAGACCCAACTGGTACACTAAGAAGGAGCGGCTTAAGCTGGGAGATCGAACAGGGTGATATGTGGGACGGAAACGAGAAAAGCATTGTCCCAGTTTTCCTTTCCAAGTCACCCATATCACTCCCTTTCCATCTCCCAAGCTAGCCATTCTCTTCATCAACTCTATCTTGAGTCGGGGTCTCGTTCAGAGTGCGAATGTGCTCATGCCCGAAATTAAACGTCGATTGCTAAATGATACAGTGAGTAGTATGTCCTGATGCCTGTCCTCCGATGTTTTAATTCATTTCAATTTTATGCTATTCATCGTTCAACCCGCTCGCCTTCACCAGTGTACTTCCTCTCACCAAGTACATGGTTCTGTCTCAAAAGGTCTAATCTGATGTTGACCACGCCTCAGGTCTCCACCGATGATTCATCAGGACGAGACCCAACCGGTACACTAGGAAGAAGCGGCTTAAGCGAGGGAGGCTTCTTATACGACAGCTTCTTGCGGACAAGAACCGAAAATAAATAGATGGTGTGTGTTTCATTTGCTATGCCTTTTGGCATGCACATTCTGTTTCTTATGTTTCAAGATTCCTGCAGAGTTCAATTTCAACTATTGTGAAATACCGAGCATGTGCCCAGATCGCAGAAGCGTCTATCCCCTGTTTTCGGAACGACCTGCAAATAAGCAAAGGGCATACCAGACACCCATCCAGTTTTTAGCCATGCTCAAGATATTAAAAGAACACATCAAGTGCCCAGGTGCCGTGGCGTCCTTGCCACAATAGTGCCGGTTGCGGAGCTGACAGATCTGTGCCTGGTGCAAGCCATGGCGTGGCCTTTGGGAACCAGGGAGTCGAGATTAGAGAAGTAGCACAGAAATTGGACGCAAGCGGCGAAGGTGAGAAGTGTTAACAGAAAGCAAGGATGAAGGGGGTTCCGCCGCATGAGGCATCTATGTCCCGTGCATGTAATTTTGAGTGTGCTGTAGGCGGCTACTCAAAAAATTGTTACTTGGACGTAATTAATCCCAAATTTCTCTCGCAGTTTCCACTGCCCACAAGCCAGCAAGCGCCAGTTTGTTTTTCCTGAAATGTGAGAATTCCAGATTCACTAGTTTGGTCCGAAGCAGGAATCCTGAAGCCAGACAACCGGTACAGCATTTTAATTGACGGAGCTCATAATGACTGGGGGCTCCTGCATTGAAGCTTATTTTTCTGTAATACACGCGGGTGACATTGACGTGCTCCCAGTTACGGCGCCAGAGGATATCTATGTCCCGCACTTGTAATTTTGAATCTTTCTGACTTAGTGTACTTTACGTGGCTACTCAAAGTAATTGCTACCTGGACGCAACTAATAGCAAATCTCTCTTCCAGTTTCCACGGCCTACAAGCTAGCAGGCACCAGCTCGTTTTTCTTCAAAGGTGAGCATTCCAGATACTCTAGTTTGGTCCAAAGAAGGAATACTGGAGCTAGACGAGCGGATACATATATTTAATTGACTGAGCTCAGAATGACCCGGGGCAGTTGCATTGAAGCTTATTTTTCCGCAATCAACGCGGACATAATTTCGAATCTATCCGGCTTAGTGAGGAATTGCTACTTGACACGAACTAATCACAAAATTTTATCTTGCTGTATCTATATGGCTGCAGCTAGCAGGTGCTGTTTTCATTAAAAGGTGAGGATTTCACATTCTGTTTTCAAACATCAAGTTTTTGAATGAGGGTTCTAAACAATTAACTTTCTTTTGCAGTAAATGCCGGATCCTCCAGTTCAGGAATATGTTAAATATATTTGGTATGGATTAGTCCAGTGTTTTGCTTCTTTATTCATAATTTGACAACAGCAACATTGTTTTCATCACTCAGAAATACATACAAGGAGACGTCGTGCTGAATGTGATATTCCAACTCGTATATAGTTTTATTGGTAGCCGATATAATATATTGGATTCCAATATCCATAATACGCTAAGTACACTGGAATGTAAACCCTTATTGGATCCCCATACGACAGATGGGGATCCAATAAGGGTTTATACGGTATGGGATTCCAATTTATTTAGCGTATTATAAATATTGGAACCCCTATTGTAATACAATAAATGTAATGTATATTGGAATCCCATAACAAACCCTTATTGTAATATAATACGATAAATGTAATGTTTTCCAATACATTGAACATATCGTATTATAATACAATAAAAAAAGATATTATTTAGCAATATCCATAATACTCTGTTCATTTCGGGGTTTTCCAATAGGGTACATCTAACTTGATCAAAAAGAACGCTGGTACGTTGGCTCTCGCTGCACGAGCGTTCGTGTAGCCGAAACGAGCCCTAAGCCGATAAAGCAGAAAACCAACACGCGTTCTTAAGCCTGTTTCACCGTTTGCGTTAAGGTGAGATGGAGTAAATTAACGCCCCTTAACCCCCACGGAAGCGAAGAATGGGTCTATACCACATGAGCGAATGACGTTTTAGCGAACAGCGACATTTGAGCGAATCGACATTTTAGCGAATAACGGGGACGCGCGTTAATCCATCCGCCGCGCTGCGTTTCAGCCGCTTCGCGGCGACAGTCTGCGGTGCTCATTACAAAAATGTGAACCCACTTGGCCCACCCGAAAACGCCGCTTCGCGGCGTCCGACTATTCGCTAAAGAGTCGTTCGGTAAAACGTGGGCGTTCGCTGAATCGTCATTCGATCAAGTGAGTGCCTCCCCTATACAGCTATCATCCTCATGCGTGCATTGAAACAAGTAAGCTGAAAGTTCAGCCAGTCACTATATACTTGCCGAGGTTAGTATTACACTTCAATGAGTCCCGACGGGTGGACCTTCTTATACTCCTGTCAGACGGGCTAGTTTAGTGTCACTACAAGCGAGTGCACTTCGCCCTTAGTGTCATTTGTGTAGTGTGCCACATGGCTCCTTCCTGAGGAACACACTTGGCTTGGAGTGAGTTTGACGAACTCACTTCGCTCGATCGAGTGCGTGGCATCAATAGGAGTGTTTCAACAGTGAAAAATAACAACACAGAAACCAAAAGCGTGGCGTAAGTTTTATTTTATAAAGAAAAATAAATTCGTACTGGAGACAACATGTAGGAGAGTGGCATTGCAAAAAAATAGTGGGATGGACTTGGAGTTTAGGCTGATTTGAATCAAGATTAGCGCAGCGGTGAATCGAGAAAAGACGACGACAAAGTCAGTCATTCATGGCTATCTTCGTTAGCGGAGAATGATAAAGCCTACTTTTGTTGCAGCATGTGTGTACCTATTCGAGACAACACGATAATTATGATCTGATTAGGCAGTGTCAGGGCCTCCTCGTAGACTTCCGTGAAACGAAGCGGAAAGCCAAAGTTGGATATGCTTCGTTCTTTATCTTGGCTTGCGATGATCGATCAGAATCCTCCAATTGGCGTAAAAATCGTTCATTAATGTAACGTTGTTTTAGAGCAGAGCTCCTATGCACCCGTTTCTGAGTTGAGCGGCGTCGGTGTAACCGCGCGTTGCATTAAGGGCTGTTTCCCAAAATGACGTCACACGTGACGTCACGTGTGTCGTCACGTGTGACGTCACGAGGGTAAAATTTTCCCGCTAAATTTTGCGGTAAAAGGTTTTGCTAAGTTTGGCGGAAAATTTTTCCGCTAAATTTAGAGGAAACATTTCACCCGTGTGACGTCACGTGACGTCACACTTAAAATTTCAGATGACGCGTCATGTAACGTCACACGTCAATTCAGCGGGAAAATTTCTCGGATAAATTTAGCGGGAAATTTAACGAAATTTCTGCGCTATGTGGGATGGGAACAGGAGAGGAGGATGGGAGGGGGACGGAGGGGGAGCAGCTGGCATGCCCTCCCCTTCGTACCCTTCCTTCCTCCTCCTCAAAAGCTGCGCTCCAATTCGGCATTACAAAGAATTGTAAACGCGTCTAATTTTTTTAACGTGTCTTTATTAAGGGGTATCGGCGGCCCAGTGGGCTAGCGCCCACCAGATCGTAGTACGTGGAGAGAAAGCTCGCGCTGGAGAACCCAGTGATCCTGAGCTCAATCCCCAGCCCTGCCCGAAGAACACACTTCCAATGAAGTGAGTTCGGGGAGCACACTACGCTCGCTCCGGTAGACCGAGTGTGTAATCTCGATAGCAGTGTTCAAGGAGCAAAAATAATTGAAGAAATTAACGGTGCGTAAAATTAGTATTATATTGATAGGAGTAATATTAGATGCGCACTTGTTTTCTGTTGGCAGGAAGGTTGTGCATTGTAGAAAACAAGCGGCTAATCTAGTTTCCAGCCTTGTCCCCTGCGCGACGGAGAGCGACGGCCAGGAGGCACCTGCAGGACTCCACCAGCAATCTGAAGATAGCAGGAGAGACGCGAAAGGATTGCTTGAAATGGAACTCGCCCAAATGGGTCAAAGTATCTTCGAACCACCGTTCGTTCCTCCGGAAAGTTCACCGTTCTCGACTGATCATGGGTTGGCTGTCGGTCATGAGAGCGGCTAGGATGAAGGCATTAGCCTGCAGCTGCTGATCGATATCACTCGAAATTCTTGCCTGCGCGTCGGCACCCAGCTCCAGCTGCCTCTCATCTGAAAGCCGTTGGGCTCTCATGGAGAAAAGTGCCCCAGCCACGCGCTTCCACTGTCCAACATCGCGGATATCGCCCTCCAGCTCGTCCTCCACACACTCCATGATGTTTCGTTGTGGCAAGTGGCGAGCGGCCAAGCGGGCTCGCGCACACCAGCACGGAGCACGCGGAGCGAAAGCTCGCGCTGCAGAACCCAGGCATCCTGGGTTCAATCCCTACTTCTGCTCGTTTCGATATATACTCCGTTTCACCTTATGTTGTACCACAGACAAGGCTAGAAGCGCGAGCTCATAGCGTTGGGAGCTACTCTTAACGCACGAGAGCTTGTGCCGCCGAGATGTGCCCTAGAGCAAGGAGCTCGCGCTTGTAGCCTTTCCTGCGGTACATCATAAGGAGAAACAGAGTAGAGGAGCATCATACCGGCGTGCGGACGTGTATCACTGGCTTGTAATGGCTGATCGTAATGATCAAATTGGATTTAAATTTGGGTTAAACCTCTTGACTTGGCGCAACAATGTGTGGTAACGTGTTTTTAATAAGAGGACGAAGTTATTTATGAAACTATGCGTATGTCCTTTAATATGTTGAGTGCCAATTACTTTACCCATCGTCATTGCCAGCATTTTGGAGTGACACTAAGTTTTCCCGTGTAGCACCAACACACTTGGAGTTTGTTTCGAAGGGTTGAAGTGCACTCGCCTGAAGTGCACTAAACTCGCCCGTCTGACAGGGGTATTAGTCCCCAGCGATGTCCCCGTGCCAAGACAATGTTCACATCGAATCTGTGCTCTATCGTTAAACTGCGTTCTACATACCTCTAGAAAAAAGAAAACAACAACAAAATGACAGTGTATATTTAGCTTGCCACCTGTATAGCTGACAGACGTCTGTAGCTTTTTCTTTCTTTGCGTCTTATGCCCGAGTCCCAGTATTGTGACAAACAGAAACAACCAACACCGACAAGCCGCAAGCCCGCGCAGATGGCACGAGAATATATTTATGCAGGCTTGCAACCACCCGTGCTTACTTCCCGAACACCGGGACACTGCAAGCGTGCTAAAGCTACCATCGCGTGCAATGTGCACGTGGTTGAGGCTTGTCAGTCTCGGTTATTTCCGTTTCTTGCTCTAGTGAGACTCAGCCTTTAAGCTTAAGTGTGAGTAAACTTTTTAAAGCATGAGTTCCCAAGGCTTATAGAATATAGAATATAATTCTGATAAGGAACAAAAGTTATCGTACCAGATCTTTGAGGGACGCTGCGTCGGAGTCGAGGTAGCCGGACCTGTGGGCGCGGCAGAGGTACAAATCTCCGATGGAGCCGAGCAGCATGACGACAGAGCTGAAGAGCAGCATGGCGGCTACTCCGAACATCATGAAGTAGCTCCCACTGCATAGACGGTCATCAAGATAAGAAACACAGACTCTCTCGGATATCTGGGGCGTCTTCTTTCTCGCAAAGAACATGGAAGAACCAATCACTACAATCTCGGTAAACCCGAGTTGAAACATGTAAAAACAAAAATATTTTGCTTTTCCGTACTGAATATGAGGTTTGGGGAATATTCCATGCAGACTTGTATGGTTCTCAATGCAACGACTACTTGTGGAGTAATTTTGTAGTAATTTGAATGCATCTATTAGGAAGTAATCACAAGAGTAACTTTTTGAAGTACTAAAATCACTCGTAGTTGTTATTTCATCCTCCTTTTACTAATGGCACCATCTGCTTGTATTTGGTAAGTTCACTAGCAGAAATTCTCGAACCCAGTTCCTGACAGGAGAATGGTTGACCAAAATTGGTAGATTAAGAGCATAAGGTAGTTTCAGGTTCGGTAATTTTAATCCAATAATGGCAAGTACAAAAACAACGGTGTTTAAATCTGTCGTTTTTGAAAATTTGTCGCTTTGAGCATCCGAATAATCGGAGAAGTTACGGTAACTTTTCAAAGTAGCGACCGTTTACTTTTCTTCCGAAGTAATCGAGTAATCTAATGGAATCCTTTTTAACGAAGAACAATTGTAATTATAATCAGTTACTGTTCTTCGAGTACCGTGAACAAAACTGGTTCCAAGCAACAACACCATATTTTACGAACATAAAGGCGTCCTCCTCCAAAGAAGGGAGCTGAAACGGTGCCACGATCGGTGTAAGTGGACAACATTTTTACACCCTTATGCGCGTAAAATGTTTGAATGTGTATAGAGTAACGTGGGTAGGGACACCACACCCTTTTGCGTTGACCTTCTCTCCAAAAGTCCCCCCTTCAAGAACCAAGAGTGGCGAACTTACTAGACAAGCATAGAGCCGGCAACGTTGGAGAGCTTGTTCCGTTCTAGAGGTGAGACCTTGGAGTTGTGGTTAAGGTAACCAAGCGTGAAGCCACCGACCATGCCAGTCATACAAATGCCGACAATTATTATGAAGCCTGTGATTGCGTACGTCCTGCAACAGACGGGAGAGCACCAACCGCAATCCTCAAAGAAATCCGATCATTTAAGAAAATTTGCGAAATAGCATTCTTCTTAAATGACCTTGACTGGGCGATACAGCTACTGCCGTGAAGCACTTTATTAACACTGTGTAATGTTTTACCCTGATTCACCACGTGTATAGATACTTAATCCTACGGATAACCTTATTCGATACCAGCGTCCAAGCTTCGGCACGGAAACTTTCGAATATGCTACTCTTATCCCACGTAATTCATGACTATGCACGAGGATTCCGCGGGTTTTTATTCACGTTTCGTTATTGAATTGGAGAGAAAACTCACCATCGTTCTGGGTAGAGGTGTCATTTGTATCATTACATCAGCTCCACAAGACAACTTAATAACGCAATGCGGCTCAATATACACTCTAAGAAGCATTGAAAGTTTACTTTCCCTCAAAGCTCTTGGGACAGCCAATCGCTACAATCTATGGAGCTCGGTCAGTGATGTCAAATCATGTCTAAATGTAAAAAATAGAAACCTACCTGCGCAGGGGCACTCAGCATGACGTCTCATTACGTTCACTGCCCCAGCGACAAGACAACAAACCCAGTTCGCGCGCACATCAGCACACCTTGTTAACACGATTGCCTTCCTAAGCTCGTATGTAACGTCATAAACTTTCCACAAATCCACATCTTTGTGACTATTTGTCACTGCAAAAAAAACTAGTCGGGTCCAATATTAAAATTTATACTCAATGACAGCCTAAGAAACGCGGGGCGCAGCCTGTCCATTGAATCTTAATGGCATCGAAACTGTGGCATTAGCCGAAAAGAACAACCAAGAATGAATCGCAAAGCGAGCAGCACGAACCACACAAATAAGCCACGTCCGAGCACGTCTAATGAACATCTCCTAGATAACAAATCCATAGCGGGCAATGTGACAGGCACGTAGCCAAGGGGTGGCCCATGGGGCCCGCCCCCCCCCCCCCCCGAAATCTTCCATTTTGCTGGGGCCTCCTCTTCCCCCTCTCCCTCATACAACATTTTGTCATGGGCGGCCCCCCCCCCCTCCCCCCCCGAAACAAAATCCTGGCTACGTGCCTGCAATGAGATGATGTCGTCAGAACGGGCCAACGCTGGACGCTGATTGGAGACGAGTTGGTCGTTAGCGCTTGGCTTCGTGTCAAGTTTGTGCCTAACGTTGACGCAATTGTCGTATCAAATCTGTGCCCAGCGTTGGCCCCCTCGGCTGATGCCATCGCATTCAGCACTACGGTTTTATTATCTAGGAGATGTTGGTCTAATGCGCTAGACTGAGGTCAGCCGCAAAACAAAGGAAAAGGTTGGAGGTTGTTGCCCACACGCACACAAAGTATTTGATGCTCGGTAAATGCAGCACGTTGTCCTCTTCAGTGGTCAGGATGCTTGTCATGTTATCAACGCCTACTTTGACCTGCGCAAAAAATGATCGGTTTTTGAAACACAGACCAGTAGAGATAAAGGTTGTTATCGCTGTAATAACGTAGAGCTTTTTTGTCAGATCTTTGTGTTTTCTTTGTGTGTTTTTTTTGTTGTTTTGTTTCGTGTCACCTACAACGTTGCTGACAGGAAGTTTGGGGTTGGGAGGCCCGTTTTTCGCGATTTTGAGACACCAGATTTCACTTGTTCATGTTTGAAGCAATCCTAGGAGTCAATTCATTTCATATAGTTTTCACCTTACAAAATATTTTAAAGTTTTCCCACGTTTTGTTTTTAATTATTTTTGTTTTATTTTTTCGCAACTCGGGTGCATTTAGTTTCCATAAAATATTTCCATAAAAAGGCGGGAAGATATTCTATCCAATACGCACTTTTAGAGTTGTGCAAACAGTCCTGGGTATGCCCAAGAAAACGTTAAGGGGTTTTTCGTAGCGTTAGTAATAAAAATGCTCGTATTATTCGTAAAACAAAATGAAAAAAAATAGAATGCAAAAGAAGGTATATGCAACAAAAAAAATAATATTATAAGGAAAGAGGGTGCGAGGCATCGTGTAAATAAACCATGCACCGCAGAACGCTAAAACTTCACCAAAAGATAGGCTCGGTGAGGACAGTCTCAGCTTAAAGGTGCCCTAAGGAGCTTTCTGAGATCGCCTAAGTATGGCGGTAACTCAATCTGCTGGCTCGAAGCATCCTAGAAATCCCTAAATCATAACGATACGCGGCCGATTTCCCTGGTAAAAAAGCAATCAAGATTGCCATACATTGAGGTCATCTTTGGCGATGGAAGCAGCATGTTCCAAAATCAGGACTACTATCAGCCAATAGCAAGCGATGGATCCTCGCGCCTCCGACCGATGGAACCGCCGAGTGATATGTCGAATGTGCGCGGCTGCGCGCATTCGAGATATTACTCTGTGGTTCCATCGGTTCAATCGTAGTCCGGGCCAACGTTATTAGTTTAGCTCAGTTGCGGAACTGCTCATAGAGGCTGCTTGCACGAGCAGTACCCCCTCACTCACCACGACTCGCCTCCCGCCCTTCAACGCGCCGGACGGCTGCTAGGGTACCTGCAGTGTATTCTATGGGACACGTATACGTTTCGAAGCACAGCTACTAGATGGCGTTCCAGCTCTGCTCTTTGGAACACACAGTTATGAAACGAAAATGTAGATGGCGATTCAAACAACTGGAGGCCAGAGCCGTATATTGCGAGAGTTTGGCCAGTGGGTGTGGTGACGAAGGCGTAAGGGGAAGAGAGAAGGGAAGGAAAGAGAGGAGAGCGCCGAAGGAGCGAGAGAGAAAAAAGGGAGCAAAGAGGAGACTGTTATAACTTCGCGTCGGTGGGCGTCGATCGGGATCCAGACAACAGACAGCCGGCTTCGATCGCACCCGCGTTCCAACTGGCACGGGGCGTTTATTGTGAGACAAAGAAGAAAAAGACAAAACACGCGACGCCCTCCTAGCGGAGGTAATTCATTCAGTCACTATATTTCCCCACACTAATCCAAAACACACGTTAGACAGTACAACAGCAACACTTCAACTTGGTCTGCCAACCAGGTAATAAGTAAGCCTGTCGGGTTGCCTACTTATTCGCGTGTTGTGCCTTACAGAGGGAGCGGGCACACCAGGTTCGTCTTCGTCATGACTATTGAAGTGGTTCTCAGCCTTCGAGTCCGAGTCACCTGAATCCGTGGATGCTGCCGGCTCACCGTGGTCCACCGGCGAGCTCCGTTCTGTATCAAATCCATTTTGGGATCTTGGCCTCAGGTGATCACAGCGTACAAAACGAATCCTGCTAAAGACTCGCACCAAGTATGTGAGAGCACTAATTTTCTTCGTCACCTTTCCTCTCGCCCATCCCGCTTTCTCCCCTCTCACGTTTCGAACCCACACATTGTCTCCGACATTGAACTCCCTCGGCCTTGCCTGTTGGGTGTCAACGGTCTTCTTGTCTTCATTTTGTATTTCTCGCCGAAAAGAAGCAGAACCGAGTTTCAACAATGCAAGACGTGTCCGTGGCAAGCGCCCAAGAAAGAGCTCTGCCGGCGTCTTTCCAGTTACCACGTGGGGAGTTGTTCTGTACTGGAACAAAAAGTTTGACAGCTTCAGCTGCATGCTCCTCTTTCCACCCCGCTCCCTGTCCTCCAGCACCTGTTTCAGAAGGGACTTCTTCAACGTCTGAACTGCGCGTTCGGCAAGTCCATTGGATGCCGGGTGGTAAGGAGGAGTTGTCGTGTGCAAGATTCCATTTTCACGCATGAAGGATCTGAACTCTTCAGACACCAGCTGTGGTCCATTATCTGTGACCACTTCTTCTGGCAACCCGAATTGCGAGAATATCATCTGCAGCTTTTCGATGGTGTGCCAAGAGGTCGTAGACGACGACATTAGAATGGCTTCTAGCCATTTTGACTGGTCATCAACTAGGATCAGCATGTTTGATTGGTCTTTCTTTGCGAAGTCTAAGGGCACGCGTTCGAAGATTCTAATAGCCAATGGCCAATGTTGGACTGGAGCACGGGGGGAGATGTTCTGCGTTGCTTGACAAACGTCGCACGTTCGCACCACATTCTCAATGGCAGCGTCTAATCCATTCTACCAGACATTCTGTCTCGCCAGCATCTTCATTTTAGATGCTCCTGGGTGCCCTTCGTGTAGAAGACGGATGATGACGTCATGCAATGCTTTTTGGATGACCACTCACAACGCTTCTCTTTTCTGGAAAAAGGAATTAAGTCCAAGTCGTCTACTTTCTGGGGCCATACTCGTTTTGTGAGTTCGATGATCCGAGGTAGTAGGGATCCTTTTAGTCTCTTCCTGCACTGTCCAGCTTGTGATCGGAACATGATCGAGCGGCGAAAAGTAGTTAACCTGGTCACAGTCTTCTATTTTCGCGGGAAGGGGGAGCCTTGAAAGGGCGTCGGCGTGACCAATGCTGGTACCCTTCGCAAAAACAATCACAAAGTCGTACTCAGCTAACAGAAGTCGCCATCTCTGTATACGTGTGCAGCTGCCATGCCGGTTGACTTCTGCCCCTGCTTCAAAAGTGTGGTGAGAGGGTAGTGGTCAGTGACCAATGTGAATCTTCTCCCGAAAAGGTACTTATGAAACTTCTTGACGGCGAATACGATGGCAAGTTCTTCTTTTCTACTTGCGAGTAGTTTGTTCGGCCGTCGTCAATGTCCTTGAAGCGTACTCAACCGGTCTGTAAACTCCTTGCTCACTTCATGAGCCAAATCTGCCCATACACCATAATTAGAAGCATCACGGGTCAACCTAACAGGCTTACTTGGACAGTACAAGGTCAAGACATCAGCACTACATAAAAGCTCTTTAGCTTTCCTCACACATTCATCACATTCTTTTGACCACAACCATTCAGCCCTTTTTCTAGCAAGTCGTACAGAGGCCGCAGCAATGCTGCCAAGTCTGGCAGAAACTTGGCGTAGAAGTTTAACATTCCTAGAAAACTGCGGAGCTCATGTACATTTCTAGGAGGTGGAGCGCTTTTGACCGCTTCCACCTTGTCGGGGCAAGGCCGGAGCCCGTGTTTGTCAAGCATATACCCAAGGTACTTCACTCCGCCCAGAAAAAACTCGCTATTTTCCAGGTTCAAGCTAACACAATGCTTGGCAAGTAGTTCTAACACGCGTTCCACATGGTCAAAACATTCATAATGGTTCCTGCCTCCAATCAACAGATCGTCGATGTAACATGCAACCTTCGGCAACCCAAACAAAATCTTATCCATGGTAGCCTGAAAAATAGCAGGAGCACTCGACACGCCGGACGGCAACCGCGAAAATTCGAAAAGACCGAGGTGAGTGTTTACTGTCAGCGCTTTCCTTACGTTGCTATCAAGTTTCAGTGGCAAATACGCAGCGCGCTGGTCAAGAACCGTGAACACGCGGCATTCCGTGAACGTTGCGAACAACTCATCCACCATTGGCAACAGGTAGTGTTCCGTGCGCAAGTTTGGATTTACCGAGACACTGTAATCGCAACAGATACGAATCTTTCCACCGGGCTTCGGAACAATGACTAGCGGAGTTGCCCAGTCACTCGTCTTCACAGGAGACAAGATACCGTCGTCAATCATTCTCCTCAACTCGCAATCAACAGCGTCCCTAAACGCAAAAGGAACGGTGCGATGCTTGCAGAACACTGGCTGAGCATTATCCTTGAAAACAAGGCTTGCCGTGAATCCAGTTATGGCTCCGGATTCTTTTTAAACACCGACGGAAACAACACTTTCAATTTTTCAAGAGATTTCTCTTCTGCTGTAACTGCGAAAACTGACCTCCAGTCCAGCTTTACTTGCTGCAGACAGTTTCTACCAAGCAGCGTTGGAAGCCACACATTGCCGTTTCTCACCACCACTAAAGGCAGCACATGTTTCCGATGACCGCTAGCTTCCTCGACGTCGGACACACCGACAACGTTAACTTTTCCCCGGTGTACGTACGCAAGCTGATGTCACACCGTTTTAGCACTCCTCGAGGTAGAATCTTTCGATACGCCTTTTCTGGCATAAGGGTAACTGCAGAGCCCGTATCAACCTCCAACTCTACCTCGTGACCTGCTATTTCCAACCTAGTCGTAACCGGTGGCACCCCCGCGACTACGTTACAACGCACAACGCACAGGTCTCCGGGACCCACATTAGGCCGGCTCTTTGGCTTACCCCTGGTCTGTTCTCCTCTGCAAATTCTTTTGATGTCTCCTTCTTTACCGCCACTTGAAGCACTTCGCTTTAAGGAATGGACACCACAATGTCCATGCGCAGAAGAGCAACATCGAGAGCAGACAGTTCCTGGCTGTCGCTGCTGTTCCTGGTCTTGTCTGTCCCACAACCGATGCACGTCGGTGGCATCTGGACCGCTCTGTCTCTGCAGCTCTTTACTCTGCTCTGTAGCCAGTTCCCTTGCCAGTGCCGCTTTGTCGACGTCCCGAATTCGGAACTGCCATCCATCTCGAGAAGTGGTCGCTGAATCTCGGCATCGAGGCAGCCCGCGACGAACCGGTCTCGAAGAGCAGTGTCAAGGAATTCACCAAAGTCACAAGTCATGGCCAGGCTTCTTGAGGGCAAATACAAAGTCTGCCAGGCTTTAGCCGTCGGCAGCGAGAAGTGGTTCTCGAGTACGCACTTGTCAATTCTGACAAGCTCTTGGAAGTCGGAAGCGCGGGCACCAGCAGTTCTTTAAGAGTGCGATGTGCATTTTTCCCGAGGAAGTTCAAAAACGTTGCCGGCGCATCCTCTGGTTTCACAACATTCATTTGCATAAAAATCTGAAGCGTTCCAGGTAGTCGTCGAACGTTTCCTCGTCCGGACAGAACTCGTGGAACTTCGGCATGCTGTCTGTTCATCCCATCCTCGTCGCCAGTTGTTATAACTTCGCCTCGGTGGGCGTCGAACGGGATCCAGACAGACAGCCGGCTTCGACCGCTACCGCGTTCCAGCAGCGCGGGGCGTTTATTGTAGAAGCAAAGAAAAAGACAAAACGCACGACGCCACTCCTAGCGGAGGTAATTCATTCAGTCACTACAGAGACGACCGCCATTTATTTTTCGCCAGAATAAAATTTTGCGTTTAAACTGGAGATGTTCTTTGTTAGCTTTTAAGCCACCGAGGAATAACACTACATCATTTTCTTGCAGAGCCTGCCAAATAAAAGGAAAGAACCGAAATGTGGATGTCGATCCCTTGTATTCTGCCGGGCGAATGAATGCAAATGGCGGTCCTCCCAGCTCACTGGGCGAGCCGGGAGTTCACGCGTATGCGCTCGCGCTCTCGCTCTGCGCCGCTGGCTGATTCGCTCACTCGGGAGTAGGCCGTTACGGCGGCGAGACTACATGGGCGACCAAACTCTCCCACATATGGCTCTGCTGGAGGCGGACTGAAGTGAGTGACGGGGGGCACCTTTCCGTCGGGGAGATTCCACAGCTGAGGTGTCTATGCTCGGTGACATGTCAAGAACGAAGTTGCAAGCTCCTCCCACCTCTTTCCACTTTGAATGGAGCGCAGAGGCTGGAGAGGACGCTGCTTCTCTCCACCGCCTCGCTCCGCTGACGTGGAAAAGGAGTGGGAAGGGCTTACCGCTCCTCTGGCGTTGTCACTGGCTATAGTAACGTTGGTGCGGGCTCATAGGCCCGTAGCTTCCCAAGTTTTGAGCAGCGCATATACGGCGAGCAAAATATGTAATATTTGGCTCACGTTTGGAGACGCTTCCCCAGGTAGAGCGATGCTGACAGACGCCCGTATTCGAACGCGGCACGTGCAACATCGACCGTTACAGCGCCGCGCGGATGGTGCAGCCAGCATAACATGCGTCGCGTCTTGCGTAAGTGCCTCGGACGCGCTCAGCGCCCCTTCCACAGAGCAACAAGTCTCTATAAACCGGACTACGATTCAACTCATGCGAGCGCGCGCTCGAGCGGATCGAGAGCTAGCAACCAAACACATCACTCCCGCGAAAAAAGAAAAGCGGCACTGGGCCAGGATTTTGAGACGAGCATGGCACTGCCAGACTCTCTCTCGCGCTGAGAAACCGGGCATTTTCGACCACTCTTATTCGTTTTTATTACCTGCAAAGCATACCAGGTTTTGTAATAACAGCGTTTGGTTTCAACGTAAATGTCGCGTTTGCATTGCGTCAGATGTCGTCCCGGCTGCACGAACAATAGACCCGTTGCTTTAGGGGCAGGGCGGCACGCAGGCGCGTTCGCAAGGCGCGACCATTTCATGCTAGCTGGACGATACGCGGCGCTGCATGCACATCTCGATTTGGCGCGTGCCACGTTCGAATGTGCAAGCGTCTGTCAGCATCTGTTGATGCGCCATAACAAATGGGCCAAGGAAGAGAATTATGCTCGCGCGCGCTATTTGCCTGCCGATTAGACCTTCCTTTCAGCTTTCTTTGCTTTCTTTGCATGGCTTCCGTGAGCCGGTGTATTTCACTTTGCGTGATAGCGAAGCTGAAGTTACCTGCAAGGCACGTTCGCCTGAACTGATGCTCGCACTGCGCGCGTGCGCGCGTGGCAAGGACTGCCGAAAGCTCGGAGCTCCGCTCTAACGCCAACCTCTGCTACGCTGACACTTAGAATGAAATGGAGTATGATACGAACTGTGGTGGGGAAGCGTATAAAGATCAGCTTCGAAAACGCGAGCCGCAATATGTCCCTACTTGCTCCGCCTGGAGCGCTGCTCAACACTGGAGAGATATTGGCCTATGCTCCTTCTGCATCGTCGTAGGCGATCTCAGTGCGTTCAATCTTATACGTTGCTTCTTAGGGGCGAAGCTCTGAGGGTACTACACCGTCGTCCGTCCGTCCGGTCGTCCGATGCTCACATCGATTGCCATCCCATCTGTCTTCTTTAAAAAAAAAAAAATGTTTGCGCAGTCGACAGGATCTGAACCTGTGGGGAGACCCCAATGAGTTTCTAGTCCATCGCTTATAACCACTCGGCCACGACTACGGGACGAGTAGGGGGCTCTGAGATGTGGTAGTAACTCAAGAGCTGGGAGTTACTATTAGGTGACAGCTCCTGTACGGGTCTGGCCAACGTCGCCTAAAACCGCATCAGTCGGGAAACTCGCCCTGAAAGCTGTCCCGCTGGCGTCCACCGACACCGGAGCTGGGGCCGACGATAACAGCGCCACCCTTTAGCAGGACGGGTTGAAACATGAAAGCTGCTTTACATAGCTAATGCGAGATGGCCCGCGAGATGGCGCCACCGGCCACTTGTCCAACTCGACGTGCAGCCGTGCAGTTCGCCGAGTGGACGCTGCGGGAGAAATGGCGGCGTTGCGATCGTCATTAGCTCCGGTTCTCGAGGGTACGGATCGGCACCGCCTTTAAAGCACGCATTATGGCAGTTTCCCAACTGAGGGATTCTAGTAACGTTGGGTCTAGCCTTGTCCATCCGTCCGGCGCCCGTGCTTACATCGATTGCCTACCCATCTGTCTGTCATGGATGAAACGTTGCATGTAGCCGCTCAACGTCTCTACAGGAGAGAGCGCTGCGGTCAAATGCGTACATAATCGCGTTAAACTTTGCATGCATTGGCTCAACGTTTATAGACGAGAGGGCGCTGCGGTCAAATGCTCAAATGCGCATATAACCACGTTCCATACACACATTCTCTTTCTGACATGGATGAAAACGAACGAAAGGCTCGGCATGCTGCAGCGGCTCAGCGTCTACGGAGACAAGTACCACCAGAGCTTCGCCCCAATCAACATCAATCACCACGTGGAGATGCGGTCATTTTTTTTAATAGTGAAATCGGCCGTCCATCGTTATGATTTATAAATTTCTAGGATGCTTTAATTCCGCCGAGTGAGTTATCGCCACATTTAGCCGATCCCAAAACCTCCTCAGGGCACCTTCAACGGTGAATCTTTAAGTGTGAACATCGATCCCCGGTGCTAGCTGTCAGTTCAGCGCGATGTTGGCTTTAGGGCATTCTCGCTTTGCCATACAAGCGAACGATTGCTAATGCCATTTATCTTCATCTCACATTTTATGCAAGTCAGGTGTTGGGCCGAGACATTTGAATTTCGCGTTCCCCGCTGGAATTGCCCTCCGTGCAATTGAGAGCAGAGTTAGATTCTTGTTAAAATATTGCGGTACAATATTTCCTCCTATAACTAAAAAAATGAAAAATAAAAAAATACCATTAAAATATAGCGATTAACACACAATGTTGTTTTTTTCGTTAACGCTGGCATAATTACACTCACCTGATAAATCTCGTACTCGAAGGCAAAAACCCGGCCCTCCATACGCGAAAGAAGGTCCCTTATGATGACGAGTATTTCTGGGAACAAAAAAAAAAAAACAACCAAAAAACATATCCAAGTCCATTTTACGCATGCCGCGCAACATGCGTCACAGCGACATTAGATTGGTGCTCGCGTAATTTGCTATATCCTTGTGGCGCCGTCGTCTTTTTGTGCGCAGGCCTTGGAATCGCGACTCTAAGGATTTCCACACAACATTTTTCGCTTCCGTTCTCAATTCCGCACCCTGTACCCTCGTCCCGTACTGTGTCTACGATGAGCCTCCTTCCTCAGCCACTACCACACAAAAGTCAAGGCCTACGAATGACGTCATCGTTAGAGGATCACCGACCCGCTCCCAAGCGGCAAACAGGCGACGAAGCTCGACAAAATGTCGTCGCAAACCGGCAGACAAGTCCGTCTTGTCGTTGCCACGTGCTATAGCGTCGCGCTCATGTGAGACGCTGCAACACGCGCTGGAGGCGATGCTGCATGGATCCACTAGTCATGACGTAAGGGAAGAAAGACCCCCGCGCCCGCCTTATATGCGTCATTGCCTCAGCCCGCCGTAAAATGAAGTTCGTGCTCTTCGGAGCTTCTACGACGGACTTTACGAGGTCTATAGCCATGCGGAGTGCAGGTTTGATTAGATGGTGGTCATGCGCATGCGCCGGCCCAACAGGGTGTCGACATAGCCAACACCTTCTATACTAGTAAAAAAAAATTAGGAAGAGGAAAAAAATGAGGGAGCGCGGTGACGTCAAGCTGCCGAGTTCTGATTGGAATGATTAGTGGTTGGACGCGAAGCTATAGCTTCCCTTGTCTCTACTCACTGTTTTGAAAGCGAACGCCGAGCACAGTAACAAGATCGTTGGCGCGGGCAGGTTTCACGTAGTTCAAACGGCTGGACGCACGCTCTGGCGCATCCAGCCGTTTGAACTACGCGAAAACTGCCCGCGCCAACGATCTTGTACATCCGCGGAGTAAGACGTACAGGGTGCCCTCAAAACATACTTACAAAGTTTTTTTTTTTTTTTCACCGCAAAAATAAATTACGCATCGCCGAACGCTCATTCTCCGCCCGAAGGTAGCGCTAGAGGTCACAACCAGATGCCAAAGTTTCAGTACTAACCGTTATCTTACTCAAAAGTTGTAAAGTATTTTCTGAAAATGTTAATGGAAAAGGCCGACAGAGATTTCGAATACATGGTGCTCTAAGGCGTCAGAAACCGAAAACGGGTGAAAACGGACCCCGTTTTCCCGTTGAAATTTTCAGAAAATCACTTTTTAATAAAATATCGGTTCGTGCCAAAACTTTGGCATTTGGTTCGACCTCTAGCGCTGCATTTCGGCGAAGGATGAGCGTTCGGCCAGGCATAGTTCATGTTTTCAGTGAAAATATTATCCTTTTACCTCGAATACTCCAATTTTAGGAACGTTTGTCACTCTTAAGTGAAGCACACAGCATATTAAATATGTGACAGGAATACTCCTAATAATTACTGAGAGAAATGTTTCGCAACATGGCCTAAAATCTATGAGGAGTATAGGACTTACCCTGTGACCTTAAATGGGCCCTGCAACAACTTTTTGACTGGTTTTTAATTTGCACAGAACCTGAGCGCACTGCACGTGGTAACTTAATTAAACTTTTCTTTTCTCAAATTTAGCTTTAGTTTAAAAGTTATAGGCAAATTAAAATTACAAAAACAAGCAAAAAATAACCTGCGACGTCGTAGGTCCTGGCTTGAGTGGCCGTGAACTAGAGGAGGGGTGGTGAGCCATTCGAGCGCTCACGGCTCCCGCACTCCGTGTCGACGGCTCGAGGGGGCGCCACTAAAGCATGTGTTGGTTAGGCTGTATGAAGTGGTCGGCCAGGGCAGCTCGCATTGCATTTGCTGCGCGATTAAAGACTATTTCGGCGTAACACTTCATTGGCCGCAAACGACAGCAAGCACGGGGTAAAGATCAGTTCAGAACGGGAGCCACTTCGCGCTGCCATACCGCCAAATGGCCAAATCGCCAGCAGGGCCCGCGCCGAAGGCCTTCGGAACGCTCGAAAGCGGTCGGATCCTCGAGCCGGTATACGACCGCAGCGCCGCCGCGTACACCCGGGATCTTTTTACGCTAGCCGTGCGTCGGTGCCTCATACCACTAGCCCTTTCTAGTATGCGCCGTTTTTTCCGCCGCTTGGTGGCGGGTATGTTAACGGGTCATTTCTTGTTTCCATACTTTATAAACTGCATTTGTTTCTTTTCTGATCTAAAATACCGAACAAAAACTACTTTTATAAATAACTGAAACTGTTCGCGCCACTTATATTTTGTACCTCGACTAAAAAAAAAAAGCTTTTAGCGGTTCTGACCAGTAGTAAGGCCAGGACCTGAGACGTCACATATCGCACGCTTTCGGCAACGCGGGTCGCCCTCGTAGGTGGAGGAGGTTTCCACGTCGTCCGGTTAAAATATGACGCACTGATATTTAGTTACTCTCTCCGTGCCCGCTGGCTTGCCCGAACCCCAAGAGATGTGGAAACCGCAAAAAATGAAGACGCTTAAATATGATTGCAGGGCCCCTTTAAGCTTCCGCGAGCGACGTGAAAAAGAGGCATTGACTCACAACCGAAACGCGACCGAAAAATATTCGAGGTTGCTTGCCAGATGGGCTGCACAACCTTGAGGGCTACACACCTATACCACTTTTAATTCACTGAAATTTGTCCTGCGGATGGCTCAGTTGGTAGAGCGGTAGACTGTAGAGAAAACGCTTTCCCCCATTCATAGAGCTGGCTCGAATCCCACTCAACTGGAGAACATATTTATGTTGTTATAAACTCAGCGCTGGCGGCAGCGTCCGGGAGTAATCATGCGAATAATGACGTCACCGGGCATTTTCGCGAAAGACGACCACGCAATTTTCGTAGGAGGTTCCCACTAAGAGCGGTCGCTGTAAATGAGTATATGTATAAAGGAAAATGGGAGAGTGGTAACTTTTGAGGTTTTTTTATTTATTTATTTATTTGAAAATACTGTCAGCGCTCTCTTGAGGGCTATTACAGGGAGAGTATCCATCGTTGTGATGACACATAAAAAACGCAAGCATAAAAAATTGACAATGCAGCAGACACTGCTGTTCGAACAAGCAACAACAACGTCATGACAATTTCAGAAGCCGACGATGCAAAAATGCGGATGATTCTCTTACTATTCGCGCCTTGGCATCGTCGGTGATGCGCCTGCTGCACGAGTGGTGACTTTAACGCACCCCGAACTTGAAGTCGTCTTAAAATTCAACAATTTAGAAGTTTTCGATGGCGCTCAGCAAGTTTCTAGTTGGAACTATATGTTGATTTTCACTCATCCAAAAGCTAATAAGTAAATTTTAGGAACTTAATTTGCTAATTAGTAGTCCTTTTTTCAATGCTTGACGTCCGCTGTGGCTGTCAACGTCTTCATAAAACGGGTTTCTTGTTTATTTCTTTTTCTTTTCTCAAATACGTTTTTGCAACGACACTCGGTATAGCTGACGAGCACGTCGTTGGCGTCGATGCAATTCAACCAGTAACTGCTGCAGTTTCGGTCGAGTGGACAGACTGCAGAGCGAGCCGCAGCGGAACAGGCGTCGGCCTTATATTGACTCCCGCCTCCGCGCTACCGCCAGAGACGCCGCGATCGGCAGCATTCCGCGACTGTGACGCTGGACTAATTAGAGACGCGGCAAGCACACTGGCGAGCAACGTGTTCCAGCCACTATAGCTGCAGACTACTCACGAAACCTGGGAAAACGGCTTAATATGTCCACGCATCTCGCTTCGTGACTGGTCGTGCGGCGTTCACATTGGTTCATGCCGCAATCGGATTGGCCGCGGAGCGAAACTCTCCGACGTAACGCCACTGCGGTGGCGCTGCGGTGGGCACTGCGCATGCGCGGATGCTTCGCCTCACGCGAATCTTGTTTCTGCGCCCGCGCAGTACCCACACCATTGTTTCTAAACAATGGGCCTTTCTAAACAACGGGCCTTAAAATTGTTTCTAAAAACAGTGTTAAGGCCCGTTCACACTTGCGACCGAGTATAGGACCGACTAAGACAAGACCGGTTTTAAAGCTACTTGCGACGGCATAGGACCAGCTCCGCAGCAGTGCATCCGGTCTTAAGCCGTCGCAAGAGGCTTAAAAATCGGTCTTGTCTCAGTCAGTCCTGCTCGGTTACAAGTGTGTGAACGGGGCTTTATAGGACTAAACGGTCGCAAGTTCCGCCATGATGTAGACATTGGTCGAGCGACTCACCGTAGCGTTGAAACAAAGTTGACTCGTCCCATTCTGCCGTAGCTTTGCGGCCGAGATCTGCTGTCTACGCGATGAAAGCGGCGGCCAATCAACACTTAGGTGGTCATAAACATGTTTCTTCACATGTATATCACTTCGATTAGCGCTTTAAGTCTACATACTGCCGCGCCTGCCACTTTAGAACGGGGTACACGATTCCTACAAAAACGGAATCAGTTGGATACCGAACTAACGCTCGACTTTTATTCTCTTTTCTTCGTGTTGTGCACCGCTAACCCAAACAAACCACCGGTTCATATTGTAACAAATAGCAATCGGATCTTAATATGGTCTTGTGTATAAAATAGTGTGACTGCTAAGTCCCACTGACGTTTCACTGCATTGAATTCTAACGTGTTATTGTTGAATTGTTTTTTAGTACTTTGCTCGTGTTGTGTGTGACTATGCTATCACTTCATTTTCTTATCAATACATGACCGACCCCATTCTTTAGCGATCGTTATATCCACTTTCATTTGTGCGTGAGTGTTCTTTTCTGTTTCTGTTTAACAAATTGACGTATGTATGCTATTTTGAGTCTTCCTTATTTAATGTACCGCATCCTCCAGACGGTCTTAAGATGACTTGAATAAAATGAAACGAGGTGAAATATACTGAAGTGTTCAAACTGCGTCCTCGTACACAAGGCGGCTAATTATTAAATAAGTGTACGCCAAATATTACATAATATGTATAGACCGAAACCTAGCAAAACATAGTCTGAATTATTTCACTTGCGGTGAGGCACCGAGCAGAATAAAACTTTAGCACTAGTAGCGGAGGTTGCTTTTCTCATCACTGGAGCCGATGCCACAGCTAGTATGCGGAATCGTCGTTTCTTTTTATGTATTTTCGTTCATAACCGGAATGTGAAAGATTTGTTTCGCTTAAATTTAGTACATACGCGAAGAGTTTCTTTTTTTTTAATGAGGCATAGTTAAAGTTGTTTTTTTTAAACAAGTGGAAAGGTTTTGTGTTGAATATTACTAAAAACAGCAATCTGAAATCTCTGTCCTTCAGCCATAAAAGTGAGAATACACTAAAATCACTGACAGTTTAAAAAAAAACCGCAGCGTCGTGGTTTATTTTTTGTGACGTTTCTTGCTCCTGATTGGTCGTCAGGCTTACTTATCGCCTAATTCCAGCAATCTCATTGGCTGTCGAGAGATAATAAGATGCTGGGGACTTGTAACGCATTGTGTTTCTTCAAATAACACTGACAGGGTATTCATGCTCAACGAGGTTTTTATCTGAACATTACCTATAAGAGTCCAACTACCCAGGACACAATTTGCGGCTCGAAATTCGTTTTCTTTCCGCCCGAATACAGCCGGTTGAGAATTTGCTGGTTTCAGTCGCGCTCACTTTCTTTTCCATGGTCGCGTGGCGTTCTAGGTGTGTACCAAATATATTCAAAGTCGTGGGCCATCTAAGACACGTTCCATATTGAACAAAGAAGATAATATGACCCATTTGTGTGGCCCCCTAATAACTAGAAATTTGTTGATAAAAAAAATGTTGAACAGATCAGGGGAAGTATATGTGCGAAAATTGAATTATGTACACGCCATTCTCAATATGCGACGTCCCCGAACTATACTCTGTTTCACACTTAGCGTACAACGCTGTCATAGCTACTGACGCGAGCATGAGGCTTGATATCGTTGATAATTTTCACGCGCTCTCGTGCGAACGAAACCATAGACAAAGCCACGCGCTCGCGCCAGTAGCTTTGACAGCGTTGCATATAAAGTATGAAACGGAGTATTAGCCCCGTGCGCGACCGAAAGCGTCGCTGTGGTCGGCCTTCCACGATTGGCCGAACGCTGACTATGACGTCGGAAAGGGGATTTATCATCGACGGAATAAGAGGAATGAAAGAACTTCAATTTTGACGGTGTTGGCAGTGTTTCTTTGAGAGCGCAATGATTTCAAGCTTCCACCATGCTATTCACAAACACCATCGAACTTGTTGTTCGCAAGGTAACGACGTCACAAGGGGGAACCATAGGCGGGCGCCACCAAAACATCTCGCCGCTAATAGGCGATACGATGGCAACACACGACGGACCAACGTTGCGTCGGACGTGGAGCCGCTACTTCGGAACTGTCGTTCGTGGTACCGGCCAGCCGATCCTCAAGCGCAGAACATTGAGCGGAAGGGATCTAGGTGCGAAACAGTCACACGATAAACGGTGCGTACAAGTTCGTCGTCGTCGGCTGCTTCACATGCCGGAGAAGCAGAGGAAAAAAAATTGAAGGCGTTCACAACTCCCTGTAATGCCGAATTAGAGCGCAGCTCTTGAGGAGGAGGAGGGGAAGGTACAAAGAGGAGGCATACTTTCGTCGTGACCTTCACGAGTGACCGTCACGTCGCGCGTGACGTCATTATGGGAAGCGACCCTTTATGCAACGTGGGGGTCACTCGTGACCAGCCTTGGGTAAGTTACTTTTAAAAAGTAATTCGTTACAGTTTACAGTTACTTTCAGAAAAAAGTAGCGAAGTTACCGTTACAGTTACCGCTACAAAAGAGTAACTGGTTACAGTTACAGTTACTTTCAAAAAGTAACGACGTTACTTTTTAGTTACTTTTCTATAACACGAAAAATTTAGGAAAAACCAAAAGGTTTCGCACCCAGTTGTATTGTATAAAATTAAAAAGTTTGCTTTTTACTTCATATTGAAACTTTTCAGCAGTTGCTTCTCCAAATTAGTGTCTGAAAGTTTCCCTCGTTTGATGGCGAACATGTCCCTGCCTTGCTAAACAGGCCCCGCGCCACCAGAGCAACAAGCAAACCCCGCGCAAACAGCAGTAAATCTTGCCTTGACTTCTGACACCACGCCGGAGTAGTGGCGCTAATCCAAATACGAAACATTCGCAGTGCCCTCCGCTTGTATTGTTGTTTCACGGTTGATTCACCCGATTAAAAAAGTTGGCGCAGAAAAAGAAGCACCGCAACATAGACAGTGCTTTAAGATACCAGGATGTAAGTGTTCAGTCACAAAGTACAAGCGCGTGCGTAAAGCTAACTAGATTTTTGTTTTCATCAAATCTACACGTAACTATATTCGGGTCGTGACTCGTAACAAAGAACGCACTCACAAGTTTGTACAAGGCCAACTTGACACTCAAAATGTCGGAACAGACAATTTGGGAAGTGCAAGGAATTGCTTTATTGTCCTCGTTCAATGATATATTTTTCATTAAGAAAAACTCGAAAGTAACGACAAAAGTAACGTCGTTACTTTCATCGTTACCCGAGAAAAAGTAATAAAACTACAGTTACAAGTTACATTTTCTAAAAGTAACTCTTTATAGTTACAAGTTACCAAAAAGTAACGAAGTTACGGTAACGCGTTACTAGTAACGTGTTACTACCCAAGACTGCTCGTGACCCTCGTGATGTCACGTGTGATGTCATTATGGGAAGTCCCATAATGCAACGCGCTCGTCACGAGTGAGACCCGCGCTTTGCATCATGGGACGTTTCCCATAATGAAACGCGCAAACCCCCTGACCTCACTCGTGACGTCACTCGTGATGTCACGTGTGGCGTCATTATGGGAAACGTCCCATGATGCAACGCGCGGCTCCAAGGGAACCGCGCCTTGCATCATGGGACGTTTCCCATAATGCGACGCGCGGTTACGCCGACGGCGACGCCGACGCCAACGCCGACGCCGCTCAAGCCGGAAACGGGCGCCTAAAAGCTGCGCTCTAAAAAAGAAAAACGCGGTCGGGTGTAGCACGTAACTTCCGGCCACGAGCTTCCGTGCTCGTGTTTCGGTTTTGCTTTCGAGCAGTTGAGTATTTTTGCATAATTAAAAACATACGTGACTCCGCAGCAAAATATTGATCGGGTAGTCTCTCGACACCATATTAATTCGCCTGGCAAAAAATTAAAAATACTTTTTGGGGAGTCAAAGTCTCTTTAAGATGTCAGTAATTCCATTAACAATTTATTGACCTCAAGACGCGACGATTTTTATCGAGATTTTACACGAGAAGCCATATCATAATGCCATAACAAAACCAGTTCCCAGACATTTTTTTCTTTTTGTCTGGGAATTTAGTTTCAAAAAGCCCGAAGAAGCTAGGGCAGAGCCAAACTTGGCCTTATTTTGGCAACGCCTTCTGAGTATATTGGGCCTAATTTGCCAGACAATTGCCAAAGTTAGGCCTCACTGCTGGTAGTTTGGGTGCCATCTGCCGTCTTTGGGCATAAATCACTAAACAAGTGCCGAGTTAGGCTTCACTCCTGATTTTCGGGTTTTCATGTGGCAACTCTGGGCCTAAATTGCCAATCAAGTGCCAGATTTAGGCCTCACTGGTGGTTCTCCAGTTCATATAAGTGGCATCTTTGGCTCAAGTCTGGCACATCTGCTGTTATCTGGCGATCCAGAGAAAAGCCACAGAAACTCTAAAGAAATGTACTCTGGCAGTAACTAACGTCTGGAGCAAAAACGTGTTAGGGCCAGGTTTGGCCCGTATTATCTTGGCAAGCTCGTGCCAGGTTAGACGTTTCTTTGACATGTATACCTGGGGTGGCGTGATGGGATTGCAATGCATTCCGCGTAATTATTGGTACAGTAGACTTACAATTTTGTCAATATCCGCCGCCATAGTCATGATCGCTGGAAGATTCTTTTGCACCGCTGGTGGGTAGACCTTGGAGAAACGATGGCGCCGTTAAACTTTTCTGACCAAAAATCCCGTACATATTTGTACCTTGAACAAATCTCAGCGTTAGAAAGATATCTCTTCGCCTCGAGGGGGCAATGTTAGATTTCTGTTCCGTAAGGTCGTAATATCGTCGCGCACACCAAAAAAATCAGGAGCGTCTGCTCCTTCAGCAAAGCAGTCGGGAGTGCCAATCGCTGCAGTCTCCTGGGGGCGCTTGGCAATCAAAGGGACTGATATTATGTTTTATATTTGTTTATTATTGTTAGTTTTTCTTGTCTGTTGAGACATAATCAGCCCCATCATTCGACGTAGATTGCAGCGATAGCTTCTTTCATGTGCTTTGAGCGAGAGAGAGAGAGAGAGCAGGCGGTTTACTGAGTGTGAGGCCTAAATTATTCAGTTATTGACGCGTTAAGATGTATAGAAAACTGATTCCGAAATCTATCCTGGATGTTTGTGTTCCAAGGATATGGTCCTGAATTTTATGAAATCAGTCTAGCAGCTTAGTTGCACTTGGAAATTCAAAGCTTCTATGCGTCTAGTCGACAAAAGTGAGCCTTGAGTCTTTTTTGCATGTACTTGCACTAGAACGGTACTTACAATGCCAGTTGTGACGGAATTAAACACTGCAAAATAATATAGGTAAAACAAGTTAGTGCTCTACGTACACTGCTCCGGCTAGAATTCGTCTCTCCACTCCTATTCGGAGTGATTAAAAGCAAAATTCGGCTATGTGTGGAATAAGTGTACCGATAAAAGCACCACAGTGTGGCCTATGTGCCAACAACGCGAAACAACAGTATGCGCTGAGGCGCATACTGTTGTTTCGTGACTGACTGGTCCTCCCGAGTGCTTTGAGGGAAAGCGGACGCTTTATATACTTCTTCGAGTGCATACATGGGTTGCACGTGACGTCATATCCTTCCTCCTTTCTGGTGGCCAAAACCTGCTGTTATACTTCGTTTCACCTTATGAGCAAGCGAAAGCAAAGCTGGAAGCGCGAGCACGAAAGCTCCGTGCCTTCAGGCTTTGCTCGAGCGCGCGAGCTGGGCAGAAACGCAAAAAGCGCTGGTCTCGCGCTTCTAACTTTGGCTTCGCTCGCAGATAAAGTGAAACAAAGTATAATGAAGCTGTGCTCACTCGTTTCCGCTCGCTCGCGACGCTCGTGTACTGCTCGTAGAATATGCACAGTAAAGGCTACGCTCGAGGAAGTTCGGCCACCAGAAAGGAGGACCAAATTACGTCAGTGCAACCTATGTATATGTAGCCCGCACATGGGGCAGTGGGGAGCACGTTTTCCTCCATCGCTTGCTCACGTACTCTGAGCATGTATTAGACACGAGGGCTGAGTCAGCGCTCGTCGAAGACTCGGGTCCAATCATTGCGCTTCGTTTGCAAGCAATGGTGACCACCAATGTTGCTCGATGGACTTTTGAAAAGGGTCTATTGTGGCAGACGACGGAGGCGACTTTGGAGGCTACGGCGAGTTGACGAAGGCGAGAGAGCAACTGCATTGCCCTCTCGTTCTCTTGAATCACGTAAGGGAAAGGTGGAGCGCACAGGACCTCGCGCACGGCGTTTTGGGATTTTTGATAATGGTCTATGGCGAGCTGCTTACGCAAGGACGCGCATCAGCTACACGAATTTTTGAGCAGCAGGAGCCACTACAAAGGCTGTGTGTGAGCCCGGACTTGTGTAAGATTCGCTGTGGGGCATGCTTAGATGGAACGGCGTAGTCAAGGTGGTGAGAGTTGAATTCAAGAAATATAGGGTGTCCAAGTCACCAGGCTTGATCTAAAATGGACCGCAAAAATCGACGCCCGAACGTAGCTATCCAAACTTTTCGTGAAAGGTGTATTTCACAAGTCGGCTTTTCCTCGTAAAATTAGAAAGCGTAGCTCCCTTTCTGTAAACAAAAGGGCCAAGAAATTTGCCGGGGTCAACGCAGACTTGTGCTCGTTACTTGAAAGGTGTAATGGATTACTACAAATTACCGAGCTTCAAATGTAATAGATTACCGTGACAAATTACTTTCGCTAAAAAGTAACGGATTACTTTGCTCGTCACGTTACAAATTACTTTCACGTTACTTTTTCCGTACACTTATCCTGAAAACAATAGAAACAATTTTGATATTTTTTCAAAAATGTTCTGCAACACTACTTTTCATTTTTCATAAGCCTGTATTATGGTACGCCTTCTAAAAATAAAATGTATTTAATAGCGAGTTCGTTTCACACGCACTGGCACCGTTCGAGTTCTCTCCCAGAATGCATCGCACTCGCAGAGTGTTGCACGGAGAACTGGACTCAAACGAACTCGCCAAATGCACCGAGTGCAGAAGACTGATGCTGCCGCCATCTATGTCGTAGAAAAGGTACCGACCTCAAACCGAAACTAGCGCCTTTCTGTACGGAGTGATGGGTGTGAATGCAAGTGTGCAGTCGCTACCAACGTTTATCTACAAACGTTGGTCGCTGCAACCTGTAGTTTATAGTTGCGATGACTTCCAGCAACTCGGCTGTCGTAGAGATAGTTACAGACGGCGTAAATTTCCGCAACCAGCTGTCTACAAAGCAGCTGGTTGCAATCTTTCAATTCTTATAACCGTTTACACTGAAGAAAACTGATGATGCTGTCCGAGCAGAAGCTTGATCCGTTTGAGCATGGTATTATGCGTGAACCACTGAAATGGTACGGATTAAAACAAGTCTGTTGGAATATCCAGCAAAACTTTTCGTGGGACTTTCGATTTCGATCGTCATTACAGGTGGATCAGATATTAGCCTTGGTGAGGGCGTCGAGAACGAGAGCTTTCTCGAACAAAATACGACGGGGCAAGTTGGCTGACGTAGGTAAATGTTAAACATGATGATGTTGCCCAAGCCTCGGGTAGAGTCACTATGTTTAGCTTTCTCTGATGCTTATTGGGCAGTCAGAGGTTTCTGCTGGGGAGTTCTGTCGACAAATGTTCAATTTTTCACCCGCACACGGATGGTGATAAATATCTCGCGGGCCGCTGATGCGTTTGTTCTGAGCATTTCTTGACACACTGGTATATTTCAGCGTCTGTACGGCAACAGAGCGACTTAAAACCTGCAAATAAAGCACGGGTTGTCAATTGCTTCCTTCATGAAATAGCAGACGCTCACAATTCAAGCTCGCGTTTGATTCCGTTGCCCGCGGGACGCGATTTCTATCAGAAAATCTACTTCTTTTCCCTTTCGGTTCCGCGACACATCGTAGCAGACGAACTCTTCGTCCTCTGCTCCCGCTCCTCGCCGGCCTCGCCGGAGCGAGGCATGACGGGATTGCATTTCGGCGCACGCCCGATTTTCTCGGTGCAGCGAGTGCATGCACGCGTGGGGTGCCGCCGCTGAAACGAACTCGGAGAGTGCAACCACTCGTGGAGTGCCTGCCGAAACGAACTCGCTTTACGCCGCGAGTGGGCACGCGTGGACACGAGTGCCGTGAAACGAACTCGCTATAAGAGAAAGAGTGCCAGTGCACTCCGCTCACCTGTAAGCTGACATGGCACCGAAAGCTGCAACCACGCCCGCCATCCCGCTAGCTTACGGCCTCCGGAAATGATCCCTGGAATTGTGCAGACAAAGCTAGCGGTGCGCATACTCAGTAGCAGCGTGTACCTCCGCTTAGAAATTTGGAGCTAAAGAAGTGATCTATTAAAGCTCCCTTCTGACTCGGGTGTTTCACCTGTTATTCACAAGAAAGGAAAAACTTGGTTCTTAGGTTATATTGTATAGCCAATGCAGAATGCAAGTATCCCACCTTACCTTGATGTGTTTCCGTAGATTAGTGTTTGTTGTTCTTGCTTATGACAATGTGTGCTTTTTTGGCAAACAAAGTATGCACTAAAACTTTAGGTTTCCGTTCTCCTTAATGCCCTTAATTTTTAACATCTCATTAAGGGAAAGCCATGGAGACAACGAACACTCCATGACCGAAAACTCGACCAGCCAGAGAAAAGGTGGCGGTTACGGGTTATCGATCGTATATCGGTTCTCACTTTCATACCAATATTCGTGGAGACCAGGGGAGGGGAGGGCATAGAAAGCGAGAGAAGCGGTGGCCATCGGTCTGGCAAAACAATAGAGGATCACACCACTTTTACACGTTCTCTCTCTTTCTCTGTCAGCACTCCTTAGGTGGCCTAACCAAGTAAACCAAAATAATTATCGTCCGTACCCTCGAAGACGATGTTCTTCGCCTCGCGCCCGGCGCTTTTCAGCCGTGCCTCAAGAGCGTGCTAGAATAAAACAGCGCACATCAAAGACAAAGAGAATTCAACCCCCTCGCGCGAGGCTACATCGTCTGTTACGCGAGTTGTGAACCCGCGAATCGAGGGGGTATGGACCCACGTTTGATGTCAGTGCAGGTGGAGGGAGACGTCGAAGAAGTTGGGAAGGGTGAAACGGTTTAAAAGGCAAAAACAAATAAACACGAAGAGCTTTCTCCTGACCGGCAGAAGAAGAAAAACACGATGGGAGGCGACGGAGAGCCTACTGGGCGTTGTCTTACTTAATCTTTTCCTTTAGTATATTTGTACATACCTTGCCAGTTTTTCTTGTGGTTCTAGTGACTGGTCATAGAAAAAATCGTGTTTTCTTTTCGGCTGCTCTCGCCTTCCTGATGTTTTCTATTTTGTTGAACTTGCTCTCTTTATGCTGCTGAATGTTCTGCGCGAATTGCTCCAGTTACTGTATTATTGTCATATTTAAAAAAAAGGTAACGAGTGATTAATGTAATCCGTTACCAATATTGTGGAACGAAAGCTACATTATGAAATCACTCCCGAAAAACAGTAACGTGCCAATTACAAAATTACTTGAGAAGTAACGGATTACAATTAATCCGTTACTTGTAACGGATTACTTTCCAAGACTGGGTCAATGGTGGGCGGCGACGCAGACAACCAAGTCGAGTGGCGGGGCGCGCTTGGCGCTCGTATTGTACCTTTGCTTAAAAATAAATGCGGACAATAAAAGCAAAAGTAAAAAAGAACGCGCCTGCATAACGACGGCGCTTTTTGCTGCCAACGGATTTCGTCTGCGTGTCGTCTGCTTTCTTTCGCTGGTCGGCTGCAACTTCCGACGCTGCTCCCGACGCCATCTATCATTACGCGCGACAAACGCGCGCCCCGCAACTCGACTTGGTCGTCTGGGTCGCTGCCCGCCGTTGACCCTGACAAGTTTCTTGGCCCTATCTTTTACAGAAAGGGAACTACGCTTTCTAATCTTACAAGAAAAAACCGATCTGTGAAATACACCTTTGACGAAAAGTTTAGATTGCTACGTACAGACGTCGATGTGTACGGTCCATCTTAGTTGAAGCCTGGCGACTTGGGACACCCTATACTTTGAGCCAATACCTCGCGATCAGGAATGCCGGATCAGTATCTATACATTTCCAAGACTGGAAATCTGTAGATACTCTTGGCTCTTTGTGACCTCTGAGCTCGACACGAACTAATTTTTGTTGAACCTTTTATTGCAGCTTGTATCACGGGGGAACCTCGTTCTTGTTCGGTAAAAGCGTATAAAAGCGTAAAGTCAGCTTACAATCCATGTACGGTTGAAGTGCAAAGACAGAAGGTGCATCCGCCCAATCGGTGACTGCTTTCATCACCACTCGCCCGGCCTTATACCCGAAGTCTGGAGGCATTCAAACATTTTTCATCAACTTCCTGTTAGTGCAACGCATAGACTGGCACGCACATACAGACACAAAATGGTGCAGTTGCACGGTGTTGCGTAAGCTTAAAGGGCACACGCAAAGGAAAAAAACAAACAAAAACATTTTAAACAGCCTGGACGGGAAAAGGGTGCCAAAATATGAATTCACAACGAACAAACATTTTTTAGAGCTATAGTTATGGCGCGAAACGAATTTGTAGTTGGAGCCCGCGGGAACCGCTACCGGTCACGTGGTAGACCTTACCGCAGCGCTGCGCCGCCGCCGCGCCGCCGGAGCGGTTCATCGCCGCTGAAGTCCTCAGAACCACCACACCGCCGCCGCCGCACGCTGAGTGGGGCGCGCCGCCGGTTGAACTAAGGCCCGGTTGAACGGGTTTCTCCACGAAGTCGCCGTTGCCGTCAATTTCTAACCGGCGCACAGGTCTATCACGTGGTGTTGCGCTTTCTCGGGAGTTTCCTTGGGATCTAAAAGTTATTTATTGATCTTCGCTTTTTTGCTGCAGTTCAAACGAAGATTAATAAGTAAATTTTAGAGACCATAGAAGCTCTCGAAAGAGCGCAACCACCACGTGGCCATAGCGGCCACTCACGTGGCCATAGCGGCTACTCTTCCGCAGGCTCCCTCGGGCGCCAACTACACACCATCATAAAGGATGGAAATAAAGCATTATTATTATTATTATTACTAAATTCGTTTCGCGCCGTAAGTATAGCTCTAAATATTTTTTTTTCTTTGTAAGTTCGTTTTCTGATATCCTTTCCCCGCCCAGGCTGCTTAAACAAACTTTTTATTTTCCTTTCTACGTGTCTTTAAAGGACACATACAACGAAAAAAAAAAACGGCGCCTTTTAAAACAGCCATGTAATCAATTTACACCGAACAAAAAATAATGTATAGTTATATTTACGGCGCGAAACGAAATTGTAGTTGGCGCCCGCGGGAGCTGCCACTGGTCACGTGTAATAGACCTGTGCGCCGCCGCGCTGCGCGCCGCCACGCTGCTCCGTCGCCGCCGCAAAGTTCGCCCGCCGCCGCACGCTGATGTGGCGCGCCGCCGGATAAACGCGTTTCTCCACGCCGCCGCCGCCGCCAATACTCCGGCGCGCCGCCGCCGTCAATTTCTGACCGACGCACAGGTCTATCACGTGGTGCTTGCGCTCTTTCAGGAGCATCCTTTGGGCTCTAAAAGTTGCTTATTGATTTTAGTTTTTTTTTTTGTTCAAACGAACATTAATAAATAACTTTATAACCCCTATGAAGCTCCCGAAAAAGCTCAAGCCCCTAGGTGACCATAGCGGCCATTTCTCTGCGGTCTCGCACGGGCGCCAACTACAAATTCGCTTTGCGCGTTAAATATAGCTCTAAACAATTTTGTTTTCATTGTAAATTTTGTTTTATGGCATACTCTTTCCATCTAGTCTGTTTAAAAAGAAATGTTTTTTTTTTTCATTTGCATGTGTCCTATAAGGGCAACTGAAAGTGTAGACTGCGCGACACTGATTACACAAAGAAACAATTGACGGTTCTTTTATTTGTTTTACTCTCTGAGAATCGAAGGACGGTCTCCTAAATTACTAGAGTGGTGAAAAATGTTAATTTGGAGCACCAGCCTACGCGGTGTAATTGTATGCCACGCAATACTACTTTTGAGGTGATATTTGAAACGATGCCGATGTTCTGTTCGTACTAACAGTGTCACGCAGTGTGCACATATACAGAGATGCGTTTTCTATTGAACCGAGATACACACAGCATGCCTTGCCATGGAAGTAGAAATAACAGTTTCTTACGGTCCCCGAATACGGCGTGGGAGGAAGAGAGGTTCGACATCATGTGGCTCAAAGTTTTTCTTGATTCCTGAAAAAAAAAAGAAAAAAAGATGGAGTTTCAGAATTTAGTTTTAAATTTAATTGCTATACACAACCTAATTTTTACGAGCACCTAATTTTCGCCTTTTTCGCGACTTAACTATTATCCTGAGAAATACATCCTTCAAATATATTACCCCGTGGTAACAAATACATATCATATATCATTCCCAATTGCGAATTTTCGCGCCCGCAAAATATTCCCGAAACCCACACTTCTCGAAATTCACAAAAAATAGAGCCAGCTAAAATAAAGTGGTTTACGATACCTAATTGGTGACAATGTAAAATTCCGTTCACAAATCGCAAGAGCGCTACTACACTCGAACATGTCTGTGTGTCTACTTCACCACTTCAACGCCGAGCACTTGGTCAGCCTATCACTGCCACCTACGCATATACTCGACGAATGAGGAGATTTGAAATATGTTTGCCAACTCTTCCCCCTTCCCCCCCTCCGCAGAAAAAGAAAAAGAAGAAAAAAAAACTCGGATCTTTCACCATCCTTCACTTTAAGTCCGGAAAATTGAATAGGAAGGGGCTTTTCGTCCGGGTGCGTTGAGCACAACTGGTCATTTTTTTTTCAGTTTATATCTACAACGGGAGCCAATCAAGTACGTGATTGTGCTAATCACTCTTTCGGTCTTGTTTTACAAAAAAATAGAGAGGATTGCTTTTATATCGATGGAAGCTACGATCCCGTGGGGTTATGCACTTTGTTTCACTGTAAGTTAGAACACAGTAGTAGGCTATACGGAGAGCAAGTTCGTTTGCTTTTTGCACAGGGGCCGGAATGATGTCAAAATGCCAAGCTTTTATTGACTGATTAAAAAGAAATAGCGGGTAGACCTCAAGGCATCTAATATTGAAGCCTCCCCGGTATCCTTCCAATCGAAGCCAATGAGAACTCGGTGTCGCTTTGACGTCACCGCAACCACTGCGCAAGAAGCAGTCGTCTTGCTCTCCGCAAAGTCACTGACAGCTTAAAGAAACGCAGGGCGCGGCGAGTCTCGAGCATCTCATTATCGCTTGGCAACCAATCAGATTGCAGCATGAGGGGGTATAGAACACCGATGAACCAATCATGAAGCAAGAATCATTAACAAGATATGCAACGCCCTGCGCTTCGTATACGCTACCGCTGACTATGGAGAACAAGCAGGCACACATCCACATAGACTGAAATAATGACGTCACTGGCTTTGGTTGGATTAAACTTTAGAGAAGGCCCTGCATGCAGATAGCCACAGACAAAGTGCGAACGCAGAGAGGTTGCGCTTTTGCACATTCTCTCTGTATGGTTTCATCAGTTCCTATAGCATCGAATGCGTTCCGACGAACGACGGAACGAAGTATATATAAAAGATATTGATCGAAAGTAAAATGACTCTTTCGGCGTCTTTTGTGGCGCTTTGTGGATTGTTTTGGTATGCCAATAATCTGCGGTGTAACGAAATTAAACTGGGATAAATGCACTACTTGCGATAATAAATAGACTGCGGAAGCAATTTATTTCTCTTAAATTTTACGAGAACAAAAGCTAGGACAACACATAATATTTCTTTTCGAAAGGCATGACGCTCTCAAACTCTTTCTCACAACAGCGCTGCAGACCTACATACAAAACGAAATAGCAGCGACGCGACGTTCGTTTTTATGTGCGCAGTTTTAAAGCCTTGTGTGCCGGTATCACGGCACAGCACAAAAAGTTTAGCACAATCTATTCTGGAATAGTAAATGCTAACTGTGAAGGGGCACGGGTCACGTGAAACCCTGTGCCAAGTTTGTCTGCGCACCACGTAATTAGCAGTCGAACCTACGTCACAGCAGATATATAGGTTCCCTACTTAAACCTCATTAATTGGCGCTGATAATTTATCGGTAGTATAACGTTAAGCCAAACTCTAATAATTCTTAACAAACGATCGCTTACTTTGATGATATCTTCATCCAAGTATTGTATGACGTTGCCCTTGTAATACTTTAAGAAGTCTTCCAATATATTTGCGCCGTTGTCGATGTTGTAGTCGCATGTCAGCACGAATAAGGAACCCAGGCTGCGCGGACATAAAGTACCTACGATCATTCTTCCGAAATTTCCAAACAAAGTTCAGTAATTTGGATGCATAATTTCAACTAAATAACTCTTCTATCTACCGCGTTTTATTTTCTTTGTTTATACCTACGCGCGGATCGCGGCCGTGACTTTGATAGGACTGCCACGGCCCGTAAATAAAGCTGTCTTCAGGCTGTAAAGACGCTGCAAGATAAAATGGTTGGCAGAAATTCTTCAGGGGTGGCAGAAAGAAGCGCGGACATAGGAACGCCCTCTCGAATCAATAATTTCTTGTATTTTTATCATCTGCTATTCTAGAGTTTCATTATATCCTTACTGCAGTCTTGTCTCACTAGTGTCATCTCTCACTAGAGTCATGTCTCATTACACTCTAAACTCACTGCAGTATTGTCTCACTACACTCTTGTCTCAGTCTTCTCTCACTGCAGTCTTGTCTCACTAGTACCGTCTCAATAGTCTTGCCTTACTACAGTCTTGTCTCACTAAAGTATCATGCATTACTAGTCTTGTCTCTCTACAGTCCTGTCTCACTACTCTTATTTCACAACAGTCTTTTCGCCTATTATTGTTTCACTAGTCCTGTCTCACTACACTCTTGTCTCACTTCAGTCTTGTCTCTCTACGGTCTTGCCTCACTACAGTCCTGTTTCACTATTGTATTATCTCACTGCAGTCCTGTCTCTAGTATTGTCTTAGTCTTGCCTCAAAACAGTCTAATCTCACTACAGTCACTGACAACTTGATATACTGTCAACGACTAAATTTTCGCAAGGACCTAATTTTCGCGAATTTCGCGAATCGCCTACGATTTGCGAAAAATACGTCCCGCGAACAATTCGGGCAATATGTGAACGCTACGGAAGCTACACTCGATTCGCGAAAATTAGAACCCGCGAATAATTCCAAATTTTCAGCTTTGGCCCGATTCGCGAAAATTAGCCCGCGAAAATTAAGTCATTTACAGTATATCATGCCGATGATGATAATGCCGCAACCTAATTGACAGCGGAGCAATAATAAGATGATTGGAACTTGCCGGAACCGGTGCTTCTCAAGCTAGGATGAATATAGCCGATACAGGTTTCAAACAGACCAAATTACACCGGCTAGAACCTTTTAAAATTTCGTTTTGCAAGTTTACTGCTTTGGGTGGGGGGGGGGGGCACAGATAAAGGCCTGACAAAGGATTTCTTTCTGGACGTTCCCAAGTGGATTTATTGAACAATTTTGTAGACATGTAGGGCTACCGAAAGTTTTCTGGTCACCTATAAGTTTATGATTATGTTTGCTCTACTGACGTCTAACCCCTGGTTAGCTCAGTTGGTAGAGCGCTCCACTGGAAATGGAGAGGTTTAGGTTTCGATACCCGGACCAGGCGGATTTTTCGGTCGCGCACCAGTTGGAGATTTGTGTTTGACCTTTGTGCCTCTTGTTCCCCTTCTCCAGGGATTATTTTCGTCACCTATAAGTTGATATTATTTCCCGACTGGTCAAAAATTGTGGGCTGTTGCCACAATACAATGGGGTCTATAGAAAATATCAACCATGTAAAAATGCCTAGTGCTGAGAGTAACAAAGTCGCTGTCCAAATTTTTTTATATTGTTTTTTTAGAAACAATGCTTTTACCACTTTTTTTTTTTTCGCCGAGTCTTGAAGCTTTAGGTAAGTTTCGAGACGCTGTAAAACTCAAAAGTCCAATGCGTCTAACATTTTCCCTCGCACCGGATGTTTGAACCCGCTCGAGTGTGTGCGGCGAGGTTATTTCAGACAAACGTTATTAAGTAGGTCAGCTGGCTGTTAATAAAAATAATAAAACCTCAGGCGGAAGCAAAATAAAGGGGACAGACACAACGTCTCTCCACGTTGTATTTGTCCCCTCTAATTTTTTTTTGTTATCTTGCTTCCGTTTTTGGTTTTAGTATGTCTAGGTCATTACATTAAAGATTCAGAACACTGCTTGATGAAAGTATTCGTGTCCAAGTAGGTGACGCCATTCCCAAATGCCTGTTCGCAAGTTGAAATAGCTCAGCCCAGTATCTGTGTCAATTAGTTTAAACGAAGAGGTCAAACTTCGGGATATGCAGCTCCGATGTGAGACGAAACGGGAAAACCCAGGGACCACCTTTTGAACCTGTTTTTGTTTTCCTGTTTGAGGCCTACGCCATCAGGACATGCACAACGCAAGTATATGCAAATACAGAAATCTCAGAAGACAGGTATTTGCTATGCCTCTGTCTTCTGCCTAACTGCTAATACATCCGCTTTTTTTTTTTTTCAGAAAAAGGAGCGATTATTTATATGTGCCGTTCAACTCTGACCAGGAACGATGAAGGAAACTCATACTATTTGCTGATATTGCACGACACACAGACAAGGCAGCACGACATTCTGTGGTAGACTATTTCCTGGAATTGATATTCTGGGACGTCTTCGACACTCAAAAATACTACATACGTCTTCGACAGACTGCCGCTTTCATTAGAAATGAAATTGGCAGTAAGAAAGGAGTAGGGTGGTTCAAGAGGGTGGGAAGAAAATCAGAAAATAATTATTCGAAATATTAAATTTGCAGCCAACGTTTCGCTAAGAGTCCTAAATCTTACCTCAAGAAACAAAGCGTTTGCTGTTTCAGCATAACGTCACCGACTTATCAAGATAACAAATACCACTCTGAGTTTTCTATAATAGTTTATTTTCTAAAAATGCGTAGAGGATATTAACCAGGGTTACTGCGCAGGCGGGCTTGTGAACAATAAAAAAAAAACATTTTTGTGTGTAGTCTCAAGGTTTTTTTGGTTTTTTTTTTTCCGCTATGGTAGAGGACGCACCCCCAAAGAATTTACAGCGTTTCACTTTTTCACCGTAAATATGAACCATGTATCGCCGAACGCTCTTTCTCAGTTCAAATGAAACGCTAGCGGAGCGCACCATCTGTCAAACTTTTAGAACTAACCGTTATCTTATACCAATAAATTATAGGGGATGTATTGACATTTTCCATGGGAAAATGAGAGCTTATTCTCAAATACGCGGGGCTGAATCGCGTCGGTTGATGAAAACGAGCCCCATTTTCAAAATGTAATTTTTAAAAAATCCTTTACAACTTTTGAATGAGGTATCGGTTAGTTTTGAAACATTGGCATCTGGTTCGAACCGCTTGCGCCACTATTGGCCGTAGAATGGGTGTTCGGCAATGCGTAATATATTTCTGCGGTTAACAACAACAGCAAAAACAAAATGTAGGGAAGGTGGCGGGGGGGGGGGGGGGAGGGGGACAGGCTGTATGTTGATGGGAGGCTTTCCTCTGTGGACCGAGTGACGCCTTGACGGCTTGATGTTTTCTCTATTAGATGGGCTCGTATTCTTCGTTGTAAGGACTTACAGGACGAACCCGAATACGAATATGGATGACGCTGTGTATGCCGTGAAGAGGAGCCTGTAGTTGATGGTGACGTCTTGGACGCTGGAGGCGCCGCACGCGCCGATCCAACGGAGGGCCACAACAGAGACGCTAAACGCGAGCACGACATTGGTCATAACCAGGATGGTCTGGAAGAGAGTGTAGATGTTGGGCTGGTGCACGCGAACCTGCAGGGGAGATGAAGGAGACGTTGAGCGATTTGAAGCTTCAACTCGCATTTTTTTCCTTTATTAAATAATAATTATTTTATTAGTGTGTGCATTTGTAATACAAATAATCGATCCCGGTAAAACATGTAAGGCATGTATGACGCGACTTAAACCTGCGAAACGTGTAATTCTAATCAAACGCCGCAATGTTGCATTTTCTCACTTAATTTGTTGACAAAAAAGGCAATAGGGCGGTATCTAATTGGTATTATATTCGAGCGCGTTGTCAACCGCTCATAATCAAAGTGAGCTTCAACTTAAGGCGTTTTCTTCATGGCCTTCGATTAGTCGGGAATTTTTCTAGGCACACCAAAGCACATCACTGAAATACTATCCCAAATATTAGGCAAAATGATTGTTTTTTTCGGGAAATGATCGAATTTACTATTTTAGTCTTCATCGTGTTTTTCAAACTGAAAGTCTCTACCGGCAAGAACGAAAAGGTGACGCCAGCTGCAAGCTGAGATTCATTTTTTGGACTGTAGGATTTTTCCCCAACTGATTACAAGCAGTTTCATGTTGTTAACTGAACGCCGTGGAAGCTCGCTCCAGCACCCCGCGCAGCCGCACAAAACAAATGCTCGGCATATTCTATTTTTAACTGCCTGCTCGGCTTGCAAGCCCACCTGCTACTGACGTCACAACACCGAAAAGCGCGGGTATATTGTAATGTTGGTTTTGGCATCATTTTCTTTTGCCGATTTCATATTACCTATTCTGAATTTTACGATACTAAATAGCACACCAAAAAGGCAAGAAGCCGGAGATTAACAAAAATTGTGTTAGTTAGGGCAGCTAAAAACAAATCGCCGAAGTACCCCTTTAACGTCTTTCGGGAACGACAATCTTGATTGATCGGTATGATTATATGCAGACAATTTTGTGTAACCTCGCCTAAGGAGCGTGTGCTGTAGTCATTGAGTCCGCCATTGCCACTAGAGATTATTATGTTTCACACTACATTTATTCAACATTTTGATAATAGCTATAATTTTATTTCGTCTATTGAAAACCGAGGTCTGTGATGTAAGGAAAAATGCAGGGAGCTCCGTCTTTGCACGCGCCCCAAAAAAGATAAGGGAAGTTTTCCAAAACGTACCGGACCTTAAAGGGGGGTGCAACAATTTTCGGACTTCGGTCAAACATTTCTGGAAGTTTCCCTCTGACACTTTTAAAGTAAAGAACAGAAAACCGATTTCGCATGCGTGTCCTAGTTGTTATGTAAAAAAAAAGATAAATATTGGCATTTCTGGCACCCATCAGCTCACTCCCAGTCTTCAGGGTCACACCCGGTCCCCCTCCTAGTGACGTCATTCGGAGTGCCGTGTAGCTTCCCGTGTGCTATCTTGAAGGGCGCTTCCTCTCCCTCTCTCCGCTGACATTAGCGGGCGTAATGCTGCAGCTTAGAGCCGAGCGAGGTCACGTAACCTTTTCGCCGTAGTTCCTTCGGCTGCCACTTGGGGCTGCAGGTGGGGGGAAAAGCTCGACTTTTGCTTTGCGGTTACGCAGCTTAATCGCGACATTTTTTAATGAAGGAGATGTTTTCTGTAATCTCTGGGACACGATAAACAACGTAAAAATGACGAGATGCAAATTCTTTTAATCTTCTTTTGTTGCCATAAAATGTTTTTATGGCAACTTCGCTCAGGTCCTTCATTTGTTCGGCTTTCAACGCGAGCTTCCAGCCTTCAGTTACACTCCGGCCTCCCGTCAACGTCAAGAAGGCACGCGCCGCCAAAGTACCACGGAAGGCAAAAAAGCGTGCTGGAGTTCGAGGCTTTCGAAAGAGGCACCTTGCGCCTCTTGTCGTAGTGACGTGCGCGACAAAAAGCGTCTCGCGGCGGTTAGCGTTTCAAGATTGGCAAAACGCTCACTACACCGTGTTTATTTGGATTAGTTTGGGGTTCACTGACTAAAAAAACGTGGGGGATCCCTTCTTTGGGGTTCCTCCTTGGGAGGAGGAAAAGCAAATGTCACTACGGCAGTGGTTTTTGGGCTAAACTACTGCCCTTCGTCTATCATCGACCCAAAGGTGTCTCCCTTTTGTGCCCTTCGCGGGGTTGGGCTGGTGTCGGGCTCTGCGCAGTCCTTTCTCCCTGTCGGTCCTTCATGTGAGGCACAGTTTTTTCTTAACTCACTTCTCAATTGGCTTTTGACGACATTTTTGTTTGATCCAAGGATCCAATTAATTTATATTGAATTAGCTTTAATATCGGTTGTGACTGCCCAGGTGGTATACCGATCCAGGATCTTATATTTTTCATTATTTTAACTTCCCCAACATAACTAATGACTAAAAAGAACAATAGCGTCCAAATGTGAACTTTGGCGTTGTTTATTTTAGAATGCGGTTACTCCGAGCTTCCACCATGTTTTTTTAAACACACACATCATCGAACTTGGTCATTCGAAACTGATGTTAAGTAGCCAGGATTGCGACTCATGACGTCACGGCCATGCAAGTCCTTGTCGTGACGTCACAGAAAAGAATCCTGAAATCGCGGAAAGTACCAGCTGTCCTCGCGAACTATACGATCCTTTGTCAAGAAAAGCAGAAATGGAGAGTATTGTGTATGTTGCCTATACGATTTAACGCAAAGAAACTATGGAGTAGTGCAATAAAAAATATTCATCGCCATAAGTCAAATTTTTGTATACTGATATTTAATGACTATCATCTACATTATTTCCGGTGAACTTTGCAATGTTTGTTGTTTGTTCTCGTTGGACACCCGCAAGGGTGTGATGTCCAACAAAGTTGGAGATGAGGGTCCCTGAAATTTTTAACAGGGCTTGAATTTTACGCTAGCACCGACGTTATGGAAACTATAGAAAACTGCTGAAAAATATCCGCCCCCCTCTAAAAAAAACCATAAACATCTTTGCATTAATTTAGTCTTTTTAGGCGAATCAGAACTACAAGAACAAGCAAAAAATGCTCTCTCTATGACGTGTCAAAGAGGCCAATCTAGGGGCGAGGTGACTGGTCATTCATCGGCGGATTAGGTTCATGGCCGCCTCTCCGAAGCCGGTTACACATCGACGGTTCGTTGCTTCGTTGCTGAGTCCGCTTGCTTGAGACCTCCTCTGTGGTTACCAATAAAAGTGGATGTGCCAAGCCATGGGAATAGTAGTGGAATTTAAACGCGTAAGCCTGAGCAAGCTAGGCTCAGCGGAGAGTGAAATGCTTCCATCCTCGAGCCTAATTCAGCGTTCATCGACTACCGTCTACCGTCTTCTACCCGCGCGAAAAGCCGCTGACTCTTTTTTTTTTTTTTTGAAGGCGGAAGCTTTATTGTATTGTTAGACGAAAAGACGTCGGCGTTGTGCCGAAGGATGGTCGATAAAAATACGTCACCAAGCACGCGCCGCTCAAACTCAAAGCGGACGCGCATAAAAAAAAAAAAAACAGAAAGAAAAGCACAGCAACTGGTGCTTTGTCACGAAAGCCGTCTTGAGGCCGGCGGGGTTCGCCGCGCCTGCGCAGTGGGGGAGCGTGATGTGTCACCGCCGGAGCGCCGTATGAAAAAAGGAAGACGCGGCGCGCTGCTTATAGGAATGCGCTCCGTGTAGGAATGCTTTCGCATTCCTACGCGTAAGTAGTCTTAAATGTCTCTGCCGAATTTTCTTTTCTTTTTTTTTTGCTTTTGCGGTTTTTATATTTGGAGGTGCACTAAAGACGTTACCAGGGGTTTCCCCAGGATTCTAATCAAGGGGGGTGTCCCAATGGCTCGGGGGGGGGGGGGGGGGCGATGCGAGGCGAGGCTAGATAAAATATAAAACTGTTTCTTTTTTAGTCCACTAGCTAAATTACAGACGTCTATTAACCAATTGCTCATACCCGTAATGTATGTTTCCTAATCTGAAAAAAATATTTTTTTTTTTTAGATTCAAGGAGAGGTGTTCAGGAAAACTAGGGGGGTGTACACCCCCTAGGAGGGTCTGGGGAAATCCCTGGACGTTACTGAGATGGTCTGTTCTTGGTGATAGCTCATTCTATGGGGTCTTAGCATCACAGAAATCGAAAACTTATGCTCGTGCGACGCCTATTTCCCTACTAGAAATGTGATCGAAGTTCGTGCCAAGCCCCTTTCTGAATAGAAAAACCGGCGGCGTGACGACGGGCGCGCGTCAACCAATCGCAAGCGGAGGCGCCGGCAGCGGAGGCGTCGCCGGCGCCTCTCTTGGATTCTGTGCTCCAGATTTTTCTGCTCAGAAAGGGGCGCGGCATGAACTTGTGTCACATTCTTAGTAGGGAAATAGACGTCGCACAAGCATAATTTGTGGATTTTTAGGATGCTTGAAACCCGTAAGATAAGTTATCACCAAAAACAGACAATCCAAGAAACGTCTTTAGTGCACCTTTCACCTTTTTTTTTTAACTCCCGTTTTATATTAAAACTGACTACCTCTGCGCAGAGTTGGGGCGGTTAATTCGCCGAGTTATAATTTACCACCAAGTTCCTTCGTTTTGTTTATGCGTTGTCCGGTTAATATATGTTGCACAGATTTTGCATGTTTATCTTTGTTGGTTTCCAAAACCACCATAAAGGTAGAAACTCCTAAAAGGGCGCAGGTTCAAATATAAGCAGGAAATTGAAAGGCTTGCGCCGAAGCCAACCAGTTTGGCTTCGTGCTAGCCAGATTGCTTGGCCGCTTCACCTTCCAGAAAATAGTGTCTTCTCATTTTGTTCATCGTTATTATAAACAACATTGCGCCGTCACTTTGATAGAAATACTGCATACGACAGAAGAGGGTGCATGAATTCCTCTTTTACTCAATCAACGTCGCCCTACGAAGGTATTGAGAGACAGCGCTTCCTATTGACCTTCTTAAGTGCGAATTGCGCCTTGTTGGTAGCATTTTAGACACTTTAGGGAGCATCCGCGCATGCATGCAGCGCAAGCCTGATGCGGGAACTCACCTGATTTATAAGTTTCATGAATGTGACAGCATTCTGTGTATCCAGGAAAGACGAGAAAAACTCTACAAGAAAGCGGAAACGAATGGGAGACAACACGTTTGCACACATCGCGTATTTCTATGATACATGGTGCCTGAAACCCGTCCCCGACTGGTGTGTTTACCGCGTCCCTAAAGGCCCGTTCACACTCTTGCGACCGAGTACGACCGAGAGAGACGAGATCTGTTAAAACTTTTAAAATTTTTTTAGGACGAGGGAACACGCTGGCATTGTGGCGCCATCTATGAGGTGACCTTGGAACTGCATTTCACAAGAGCGAAGGTTTTGCGGGATTTCCGAGGTCAAATGTGCGTAATACCCATAGAAAGGCTCGTTTATAACATTGACAAAAGTTTTTCGAGCCAAAAAAGAAAGAATAATGCGCGAGAGAAATAAAAAAAATATGCCGGACCGCCGAGTTTATACCGTTTATACTGCTACCCAATAGATGGCGCCAGTGTGTCCTCTGGTTGGTCTGGTTGTAAGAAGTTTTAAGGAACCCAGGTTTAAGAGGTCGCAAGGTTGTGAACGGGCCTTAAGATGTAGTCCCTCGATTTCAGCCTGACGACGTCATAGATGTGTATTGTTGTTCACGGTCGTGACGCTCTCAAAGCGGTGGCGGTGAGTGGTGCATGTGCCTTTTCTGCTGCAGGTTGCTCTCCAGATTGACAGTCCACGGAAGCTTCGCCAGCCTGGAGTCGGGACACCGCGACGACAGCGACACTCACGTCTGCTTGTGCTTTATTCCATAACTTGTACTACCAGCCGCGAGGATCGCAACACCCGACAACATGACGCTCCGGTTTTTGATACGCTATTTGCTGTCAATGCGGAGAGCGAGTCGTCTGCTTCATGATTGTAAGACAACCCTGAGACTGGGGAAAACAAGGACAAACTTGTTTTCCCCAGTCTCAGGGTTGTCTTAAATCATGGACGTAAACCAGCTCGCCTGGGCCCTATCACTCATTTCAGTCGTCTGCTTCTTTAGCAGAGGTTACGTTGACGCCTGAATGTCGCCGAGTTCTGATTGGCTTTGATTGGAAATATAGTGGGTAGACCTCAATGCTAGATGCCTTTAGGTCTACCCACTATTTCTTTTTCAATCAGCGAATAAAAGCTTGGCGTTCTGACATCATCGCAAACCTTGTGCAAGAAGCAGACGAACTTTTGCTCCGCATTCGGGTCTATCTTTCGATGCCTGGGAAGCATAGGACGCTAAACACTCCAGCGGGAGACACGTTTCAGGTACCATAATCTCCACAAAACTGATAGACATTTGGGAGCACTTGCTTCTTGGTACCTATCGTCCTCAGGTCCTCCACAGACTTGCCTGCTCTGACTGGTTCGGTTGCCATCGTGTAAACTAGGTATCGGCTCAGTTGAATCCACGGCCCCATCAGTTCATGCGTGTGGTTGATGGTAAACAGATTCCTCTGGCGGAGAGCAATCGGCATTCGCTTCCTGTTCTCCTCCGGGTAGTCCTCTTCATCCGTACCGCACATCACCATGAACATCGCGAGCCCGAGGCATGCGAGAAGTGGCCCTCCGAGAGTGGCCGCCATTTCCTAAAGCGTAAGACACGGAACAGAAGTGGTTCTTAGCAATGGTGCCTGGAGCGCGTCTCCGACTGGTGCGCTTACCGCGTCCTAAAAAGTGACCTCTCAATATCCACATAATGACGTCATAACAATGTCCTGCGTTCGACTGCCGCGAACATGACGGCGGCACATCAGCACAGGTTGCTGGGGCACACGGCTGTTCCGCTGTGAGTCGCTTTGCAGTCAAATAGTGGACACGAGTTGGGACGCCGCGACGACAGTGATGCTTGCGTCCCCTCATCTTGCGTCCTCAGCATTTCTATAACCAACCGCAAGGCTCGCGACAACCGGCAGCGTGACACACCGGCTACTCTAATGCAATTTGTTGGCTATTCGGGACCGTTCGTGATGCATAGCCGGTATAGGTGATATTCACTGCGCGCCATATTTTAACGTCGTGTTCATAGCGCATGCTCAGAACAAACCTCCTCTCATTGAAGAACTACGACTTTGGTGGTTTGGAATGCACGTTGCGGAAGCGTGGTAGAAGCTCATCCATAGCCTCCTCTATACTCACAAAGCCTGGCAGTTCGATGACGGAGCCATAGAGTGTCCGGTCGCAGATTTGGAGCGCGAGGATCTGGTATACACAGAGCATCTCTCGGGGAGTCTGGTATTCAGCGCACAGCTTTTGCAGCGGCGAGGACCGAAACATGGTTTTAAAACCCTACGAGAAAAGAAGCGGTAACCCCAGGAACGCGAGAAGCAAGAGCGGACATTCCATCGCTCGGTACAACTGTGTTTCGGCGTCTCGCCGCAGCGGGGCGCCCTTTACATAACTCTTGTCCGCCGCTCTACCTTTTAACTTTCGGCGGCCGCGTCACGTGACGATCTACCGGGCTTTGTCAGTATAGAGGAGGCTATGGCTTATCGTAAGACCGCGCTCAGCAGAATTGGACAGAACTAGGGTCGCCAGGGAATGCTACCTATTCGCGACTCCACGACTCCAGCACAACGGACGGCTCCTAGCGGAAAAATACTGAACTGGCCGGAACAGGTCTTTTCGCGCATTCTGCTGGCCTCTTGTGGCTTTTGTGATTTCATGTTGTCGGTGGCTGACTCGATAACTGAAAAAGTAAAGCGAGGGAAGTTGCGTTGGTTCTGTCCAAATCAATGAAAACGGCAGTAATGACGGAGCTGCAGGAAGAAAACATGACTCGTAACGGCCTAAGGAACTGGCGCACCCTATGTTGCTTCTCATGTTTTGCAGGGCGGACAGCTGTCCCGGTGACTCTGTTGTTACCGCCTTATCAGCGTGTTGCCAAGGTCACCCAGGACACAACCAGTGTTGGCGGTAACGCGTTACAAGTAACGGCGTTACCGGTAACGCGTTCCGTTTTTGGTAACGTTGTAACGTACTCGTTACTTTTCCAAAGAAGTAACGGATAACGTACTTACGTTACTTATTATGAGTAACGTGTAACGAAATTACGTTACGTTACTTTACTTCCTAAAACTTAAAAAAAAATTAATTTTTTTTTGTCTTTTTAAGTGCTTAGTCATAAATTCCTTAGTCAAAAAATGCCGCTGTCCTCCACTTTTCTTTGACGTCGGTGCTATTCAGATTTGACGTCACACGCCACCTGCCACTGGTTTTCTCCCGCGGCTCGTTGACCTCGCTACCACCGTCGCCACGGCAGGAAGGCCAAAGAGGTCCGGCTTCGGGTGGATTTGGGAGATTCCTGCGTCGAAGCCTCCGTTTCGCTTCCCGCTGGGAAAGAGAATGACACCTTCGTGTCATTCCCTTTCCCGTTTTCGGGACTTGAAAAACGGAGGAGGCCTTGAGCGATTTACCGACAGCCAACGGAGCGTGTGAGTGGCTTTCCGGACCCACGTGGACATGGACACATTTTAGCTATGGCGCTTACGCACATATCAAACGTCGAAACAGCAAATGTTTTAGTTCGTGAATAAAAAGTAACGCAACAGTAACGTGCGTTACTTTTTATCAGTAACGGTAACGGTAACGCGTTCCTTTTATTTTGAGGTAACGTAGGTCGGTAACGTGTTACTTTTATTTGCAAGTAACGAGTAACGTATTTAGTCACTTTTTTCGGTAACGCCTACAACACTGGACACAACCTACACAACCACGTGAACCAGGAGTTGCGTGTTTATCAAAGTTCATCAGCGCGGTAAAAGAACAGTAATGGCCCTAAGCTACACGGCATGACCAAGCGGGGACCGAGGGGTCCGCGGGACATCGCCGCCGTCTGCGATTGGTCAGCACCGCGCCGCTGACCAATCGCAGAAAGCGGCGATGTCCCGGACTCCCGGTTCTGCTTGGTCCCGCCGTGTAGATTAGGGCCCTATCTAGCCTTTTTCGCGCTTTCCTGAAAAAGAAAAAAAGGTCAAGCCTTTTGAAGCTGGCTTACGGCATCACCTCGGGGCAAATTTGGAGCATGTGAATAATAATCGGAGTAAACAATTTTGAGGCCAAAAATTTTTCTGCTGAAATTCCTTAGCGCTGTGCGTTGAGCTGCCACATGATATGGCACGACCTGTCATCGCCCGCCATTTTCGGCCGTGAGTGGCAAACCTTAGAGGTTGCTGGAGTCGCGAATAGGACGGTAAACACATCAGTCAAAGACGCGTTTCGGGCATCGTACTAGACCGTTTCCAACGTTTAGAATGGTCACTTCGATAACTATGACCTAAGGGTAAATTATCTGTACATGCTAATGGCGACCTTTTCATGGCTGGTGAAGAAAACATTTGAAGACGGGCTGCGATCTGCAGTTGGAAGCTGTATTGTTCGCTATCAACGAGGAGAGATTTAAAATGAGCTTTATGCGCTACGCATTTTAGGGTGTCATGTAAATCCTTGAAATGGTCGGCTTCGGTACGCCCCGGGCAGCGCATGAATATAAAATATGGTAAATTTTATCGAGAATTTTACTCTACTAAGCGCCTCCTACAGACTGGTCGCTCAATTGATATCATCGAAACTGGAAAAATAGAGAAATAACTGTACGGCGAAAAACAACGCAACTTTCGTACGTCTGCCGCTCACAATTAGGTACTACATTTTAACCGCCAGTAGCATACATATATTTAGGCTGATATTTGAGCAACCAGATGACACTGAGTTTTGGAAAGGGTGTATTCTTACAAGCCCCATCTATAGCTAACAGACCTGTTGTGCTTTTGAAGCTTGACACCCCACACTACGACCCGGCGAGGGCATAGATTGGCGACGGCTGAAAAGCGTGTTCATTAACTGCGTCGGGCTCGAGCGTAGGGTTAATAAATTGTACGCTAGGGGTTCATCTAGCGCCGGTGTGCTGATGCAAATTGAAGCAGACAGTAACCAGTCAAAAATTTACTCCCAGTAATACATTTCTACGGGGAAAAGCTCGTGTATTTTTTCCCTGCGCTTGAATATAAGAACAAACATTTCGAATAATTATAATGCAGTGAATTGTCTGAAAAATATTTTGAATTCCATGAATATAACAATTGGTCTGTTAAATGTTTTTTTTTTCTGGTCAAATTCATGTCATTTAACACAGTGCTAAGACAGCTTAATATATGCAGTGTCAGGCACTATAGCGCGAACGAGGCGTCAGCGCTTTTTTGCATGAAGGAATAATACTCCAAAGGAAAGATGGACATGTGTGAAACCAAGAGATGCGGCAAAAACTACGCAGTAACACTGAATCAGTAACTTTCTTTGCATGTAGACGATCAAAATAAAGCGAAGGCCAAATTTATATAGTCCGACTAGCAATTAATACGTACTGCTTTAACCTCTCTGCTCGTGCATATGTGCGAAGATGATTGTTCTGCGTTCCAAACTTCACCCACACGTTAGTAATCTTTGATAATACGAAAAAATCCAGAAAACAGGTGCCCGAAAAAAAGCTGCTCTGCATGAAACATTCGTGGCCCACATACTTTATTCTTTACGTTTTCAATGTTTTTAACCGCTCGTAAAGATGCACGACGGGGCAATTGCATTTATGTGACAGGACTAGCATATTAGCAATATATAAGCGTCACCGGAATGCTGCCGTACCTTGAACACACTCTACATTCCTTTTGGTTGTTGTTTTGCTTAGAATCGTCACTACTTCTTTCGTACCTGCTTTAGAACAGATGTTTGGGCCAGAAATATATCGAGGTTTAACATTGTTCACTTATAAAGATAAATGCTGTAACTAAAACAATTACACTTTTACAATGATAATAAAGGTGCATACTATTCGGTACAACCAGAATAACAATGTTATTTTTATGTTATTTCTATATGATCGATGTTATTTTCTATATGATCTACACTCTAAAAATAGGCCGTGCGTCTACTTTCCCACACAACACTCGGAGAGCCGATCACCGCAACTTACGGAGGCAGCTCAGCGCATAACGATGCCGAAACATATGCTTAGACGAAAAAGCGCAGTCTGAGTTGTGACATTAAGCAATGCAAATCGTCACGCTTGCATTGCTTAATATGTCAGAACTCAGACCGCGTTTTTTGGTCTAAACATATGTTTCGGCATCGTCATTCGCTGAGCTGCCGCCGTAAGTTGCGGTGATTGACTCTCCGAGTGTTGTGCGGGAAAGTAGACTCAGGGCCTTTTTCTGGAGTGCATGTTATTTTCCGTCGAGGAGACAAAATGCACGCTCGTTTTTCCATAGGAATGCACAGGAGCACGGCAAAAATAGACTGATTGCTGTCTGCTTCAATGTGCACCACGAAAGTCGCAAAGGCACCAGCGCCAGGTCAACCTCAAGCGTACATTATAGCAACTCTATGGGCTCGGGCAACACCACCTATAGAGTAATCGAAGGACCGTGCATTAGAGTTTTGACGTCATCAAAGTGAGATCGAGCGAAGACACTGATTGGATACGAGTGCTGGGTCAGTGCTCGGTTTGGGCCTCGTGTCCGATCAACGCGTCGAAGGACGCTCGGAATTGGGATCGGTTCCAATTGCTGAGTTGGCGCCATCCGACTGGCCATATTCCTGGCTTTGTGCCATCGTAGTGCGACGACCGTTGCATGAACTATGGCGTCCGTGTACCCGTTTTGAAATTGCGGCCAACTCTGGCGAGTCAAGAAATATGCACGATGGCGTGCTTGAAAGACACCACCCATGCTGACAAGATGCAAGCATATAACTCACGTGATGTTTCAAGAAACAGTTTGCATTTATATGTGCATAGGTCGCGATGTTTGCTGTTCCATCAGATCGATGTGGCCTCAGAAGTTTAGACAGAAGCAAACTTCTGCTTGAAAGTGCCTTACTGGAAGTCAAAGTTGTGCCCAACGTCCAGAGCGCATGCTCAGAAGGAGCCCTCACTCATTGTTTTGCAAGAACGGCAATCTTGATGCTTGATTTCAAGTTTAATACGCAATGTAGAAGCTCGTTGTCAGCGCGGGTTCAGGAGCGGCGAATTCGATTTTGGTTGGCAGTGAATGCACCGCGAAACTGAGGAAGAGGAGGAGACGATAACGCGATGGAACGTCCGAACGCCGAGCTCTGGTTGGAAGGATTAGGGGTAGACCTAAAGCTGGCTGCCTTTCTCTCCACTCGTCGAACCCGTTCGAATGCGACAGGCAAACGCCGGACGCTGGCGTTCCGAATTTTAACCCGTTCGACGTGTGCCGTGGAGACGGAGGCAGCTAAGTTTTAGGCCTACCGACTAATCATTCCAGCCAGAGCTCGACGTTCTGTCGTCACAGCGCTTTCTCGTGTTCTCCTCTCTCACTTTCTCGGCGCATATCAGTCCTTGAAGGTGGTCCCAGAATGTTAGTCATAAAATCGCAGATAAGTTATCACTCACGATCTGTGTAAGATAAACATCGTTACTTACCGCAGCGTTGTTCGCAAGACTCGTTGTCAATTGTGCTAACGAATACGAATGAACAGGCGTTTGGAGTAGTCCAATTTCGCCTGGGGGCTGGAATGGCGAAAAACTGGCACTGCCAACGCGATCGTTCCTTACGTTATGAACGAGCAGGCCTTAGCGCGTGGAAACGTGACCACACTCTTCTCATCATGGCGCTGGAATTAGTTTGCTAAAATATGCTACAATGTGCATTTGTACAAGTCGTGCATCACTCCTGCCGATTGTACGTTCAAGATTCCATGATAGCGGTTGCATTCCAGTGGCTAAAGTTAATTTTTACAACATATAACAATGTATTTAAACGTTGACAGATCAAGTGTCGTTTCGTGTAAACACCTAACTATATTTTATTGATATTTCTGCGTTTTATTTAACTTGAGCGTTTTATTTAACTTGAAATGCTCAATATTTGTTATAAAAAAATGTACCACATGACTTCTTCCCTAAAATACTCGCCAAATAAACCAAAGTTTTTTTTAGACTTTTGTTGTAGTTCTAAATGGAATGCCCTGATCTCAGTAAACATCACCAGCAGCAGCTCACTTCTCGTGACGCATGCGACGGTTCGAACCACGCATGCGACTGTTCGAACCACAGCGAAACACAGCGATCCTGTATATAGCAGTCTGGATCCCTCATTACCAGCAGTCTGGATCCTCATTATCAGCGGTAATCAAGTGGCGATCTCTCCTGTCTCCCAATGACGACTTGGTGAAACTGGATTTCAAAGTTAAGGTTAGTTCCGCATAAAACGCGTTTTCATATAAGGAATACATAGTGATTATTGTGCATCTGAAGGCAGGCTCTTTTGCTCTTTCTGAGAACGACAGAACTGGCGGTACGGCAGCACAACATAACCAGATAATCCGTTTTTAGTTGTTCTTTTACCTGATTGATTTCAAAACTTTTGGAAGGATTGCGCTTTTACGCGTTGTTCGAAGACGCTTAGGTCAAAGTCAGTTGACAAGCTTCTTAGAACACCTTGCGCCGTTTTTTGGCGCGTGCACTCGGTGGCGCATGCAACCCTATACTTCTACTCCATCTCACAAATGTCTGCAGTAAAGACAAAGGCACAGGCGCGTGAGCTTAGCTAAGCGAAATGCTTTTGTTTGTACGACTACTCCTGCATAAGAAGCAGCTTTCCGAAGCCACACGCTCGTGCCCATGCCTTTGTCTGCACTGCACATGTTTGTAAGATGGAGTATCGATCGTTCACCCGTTAGCTGAGACTGCAGCAAATGCCACAAGCACGAGAGCATGAGGTCCCATCTTTGTGAAGTTCTCCCACAGACCGAGCACTCGCGCTGGAAATTCACTTATCAAAGCCAGGAGCGCGGGCAACTCGCCCTTGTAGCTTCAACTGCAGTCTCAGCTTAACGGAAATGTGAAGAGGTTCTTCAGAAAAAAGAGTTACGCCGCATTCAAACTTGCGACTGAACCGCATCCGCAGAGCGGTTGCGAACGCGGTTGCTTCAAGATGCAACACAAATTCTGGCGCAGTTAATGATGAAAATGAATGGATCTGCTTCGCGGTTGCGATTCGAAGGCCAGTGTGAATGCAGCCTCAGAGCTCGATTCAAGAGTAGTTTGACCCCGTGAATTTGAATATCACGTTACTTTTGCCTGAAGTTGTAACTAAACGCGAGAAAACACGAAAACCTCCTACCAGTTGTTACTATGGATCTTTGGGCCGCCAAGCGCAGGCTGCTCGTCGTGCGGCAGCCCGTGCAGCTATGTCAGGGTCATCCTCGTGCAGCTCGACACTCACTCGTGACGTCTGTTTCTGACCTTCTGTGAAGATAGCAAGAGCTGCGCGCTGCATAGCTCTGATGCAGGCCTCTGAAGATGCGCGAGAGCGGAGATTCTGAAGACTCCTGATGATGACGTCACGCTTCGGGAAGGAGGGGCTTCAGCGGCACTTTAAAAATGATTTTCTGCGGCTTCCGTGCACCCACTTGAAAGATAAGCTCGATATTCGTGATCCTGGAGACCAAATTAAGACGATTCAAGGGCTTTTCTTTCAAATACAGAACCGCTTCACTTTTTCAATAAAGCAGACGGAAGTTGTAGTGAGAATATTGATGCATTGATGTTAATGCATTGTGTATCGGTCTCATTTATGTTCACTGAACGAAAGCGCACACAAGTTTATTCTTGTCGACAGGAGTCAGTGTTGTAGGCGTTACCAAAGAAAAGTGACGAAATGCGTTACTCGTTACATGCAACGTAAAAGGGCGCGTTAGAGACCCACGTTACATCAGAATGAAAAGAACACGTTACTGTTGCTGTTATCGAAACAAAAAAATCACGTTATTTTATCGTTACTTTTTGTTATGAATTAATTCGTCTTACTTTTTTGGACGTTAAACGTGTGCATAAGCGCCATATTAAAAAAAAAAAAAGAAACATCATGACCATACAGAAATTGAACCTAATTAACATATTTTTTACGGTTTCAACTAAATGATTACAAAACAAAAACGCAAAAGAAAAACGCCAAAAACTTAAAAAGTCACATGGCTTGGCGGCTAGAAACACGAACAAACATTAAGTGTAGTTTCTTAAGCATTGGGAAGAATACTTTTAGTATATTTTGATTCGTTATTCGCTGGGATCCTGATTATATTTTTGGCCGTAATTTGTTGCTTTGTGTTTCAAAGGAAGGGAACTCAAATTCCCGCTATTCTATAGCGGCAGCCTTGTGCGATTAGTGTCCCTATGACGGTGTCGCCGTTACATTAAATTATGCATTCTTTGCACTGACGTATAACATGAGCTGCCAGTGTGGTTGCGTTGACACTGTGCTCGAATCTTCTAACTATTCATTTCAAGAACAAGCAGAACTGACCATGAACACGTGGAGATGATATCATGCACATTCCGCGTGAAACTGTCATGAAGGATGTAGACAACAACAAGCAGAGTTCAGGCAGTTAGAAAACCATAAAGCGTGCAAGTACGTCTGCTCCTAATGTACCTCGTAACGTAAGTTTTCCCGCCGAATGCGATCACGTGCATCACCTCCCCACCCTCCTCTCCTCCACCGGGCTCAACCAACACCTCCTATAGGATAAGGCCGTAATGCTCCAAGACGTGACGTCACAATGGCCGCAGAAGGAAGGCCACGTCGAGAAAAGACGCCCTCTATGGTTCTCGTTACCACGGCCGCGTCGTCTGCTCACTCATGTCACGTGATTTATTCGTGCGCCTTTTTCCGGCATTAATATACGGTTTAAATGCGAAACCTTGTATAATTTATTATATATATATATATTACGAACGTAAAATACAACGCGCTACCAAGGTTGGAAGTAAAACATGATATATTTATGATTATCCCCGTAACCGCGGGACCACAGTGCAGTCCGCAGTTCCCCACACCTTTCGAATGAACCGGCTCCGGTGCGGCATTTTATTTTTCTTTATACGGGCTCCGATATTCTGGTAAATTTAATTTGTGTTTACGCTGCTGACTGTCTGAAAAGGAACGCCGAGACATTACAGAAGAGAAGGGAACCGAAAAAAATCCAGTCATCGCCACAGGAGGCGCCCACGAGCAAGAGATGTGTTGACGTCGTTAAGCCTTTCGTCCCATGCTCCTGCTGGTGCTAGTCTGTGCGGTTGGTGTGGATCTTTTGTGTTCTCTTGATACTACGGCATTTATGTAGATTCAAGGAACAAGTCCTGCTACGGTGTGAGTGGCATGTGTGGCAACTAGTCAACGATGACACTTGTGGATTACCGATAGACCTCTCTCTCGACAAAGAAATGAGACTTCCTTGGAGTTCGTGTTAATTTTTTTTTTCTGTGACTGATATTGCGGGACGTATGGATACGATCGACAGGTTAGAAACAACTTATTTACAGGCTTTGTTGGTCATGTAGGACGCGAGTAGAGTGCTGCAGTTGGTTACTTTAATCTCGTGATATAATGGAATCTCGCTATTCTTCGTTACTCGTGTGCAATTGCGTCGACATTTGTAAATATGAGTTGTACACTCTTCAAAAAAGCTAGTAGTATTTACTAGGTAAAATTTAGTAACTGCCAGTCGGATATGTTACTATAGGTACCTAATAACCGTTGGTAGTAAGGGTCAAAGGGAACCGCAACGAGTTGCGTGATTTCCGGTGAAAAAGGGAGTGTGGTTATACCACTTAACCACCAGATGCCAAGCGCAACAGAAGTTAAAACTGGAAATGAGTAATCCAAGTGGCGCTAGTCACCACCCAATTAAAATGTAAAAAAAGAAAGCGATTAAATATAGTTTATTCCAACGCTTCCATATTTCCAACCTGATACACATCTTCCACACCAACATTTTCAGCACACAATAGAAACCATTCAGCACAGATTCACATACAAATACGACGAACGCACGTGGCACGCTTGCTCTAGTCACTCTAATCTCTGAACTCCCTTGACTGCCGATGAGTCTTTTCTACTGACCATTTGACGTGCGCAAACTTGTCGCGTATCACAACGTCAGTGAATGATGTGGCAAAAATAGTGCTCTTTTCGCATGAATATCCTTCCTCAAGAAAGTTTTTAAACGGATTCAAGGTTTCTATCATCCAGTAGAAAACAAAGATAAACACGGAAAGTATTTGCGACAGTCGATGAAACAACCTCCCCCACCGGTTCCAAGCATCCATTGTATTCGCTTCCCCGCATACCAGCCGCGAACCAGCTTTCTCGTCGCTTACGTTAATCGAGAATGAAAACAAATGTGGTAGACATCTTATTGACATACATGGTAGACAGTAGACATCTTATTAACATACTTCGTGCCATTCCATATCGACTATTTGGCAGTGTAATATTTTGTCCGTGTAATAAAATGTTTTGTAGCGTGAGCTACACTGGCCGAGGTTGACAGTCGTGGCTCGCATACGAGCCGTGTCGCTGCGCAAGCGAGGAGCAATGGCGTCACACGGCGCACAGTACTAGTGGAGCCGCCGTCGCCGCGGGCTCCGCCACCACCGCGCGCGCCTTGCCGGTCGCGCAAGCGCGAGGAGCAGTGGCGTCACACGGCGCACAGCTGGCTGGGGCGGAGCCGCCGTCGCCGCGGCTCCGCTGCCACCGCGCGCGCCTCGCCGGTCTGCGCAAGCGCGAGGAGCAACGACGTCACACGGCGCACAGCTGGCGTGCCGGAGCCACCGCCGCCACCACACGCGCCTCGCCGGTCTTCGCATTCCAGAGGAGTGACGTCATAGCCGCGGCAGGCGCACTGGCGCCGCCGCGTGCCCAGGTGGCCCAGTGCGTGCCTTCGCTGCGCAGTCTGTCTGACGCTGCACCGAGCTGCTTGATAGGCCTCCATTGTGCGCATAAGCTCACGCTACGTATATCCTGGCCAGCCGAGCTAAGCCACCGCAATTTTTTCGCCCCGTAGCTAGTGCAGCTTTCATTACAGGGTAGGACACGCTTACGTGACTAAAAGCTGCGTTACGACAGTCGATCCACGCGCGATGTCTTCGCTTCGGCGCTTCGACGCGCGCCCCGATGGCCTTCCTTTGCGACGTCACGAGAAGAGCCTTACGGCCTTAGCTTCTAGGAGTGTTGTCTCAACCAGAGACGTCGCAGCGCCTGGCTGCCTCGTAGTCGCGCCTTCCCTGTGCGTTAGAGGCAGTGACAGAGGTGCCTATGGGCCCACACCCGTTTCCCCTTTTACATCGCATCAACAACAGCAGCCCTGTCCATTCTCAATGCTGCCCTTCATTCGCGTACCCCTCATTGAGTTGCAACGTGCCAAAGACGCGTTTTGGAGCATTTTCTCATCCTGTTGGTTACAAAAATGCTTCGCTGCTGTGTCGAGTGCTTACTTTGCGCACAATTTTCAGGTCAAACATGATCCCGGTGCGGTCTATTGTCGTCGTCCTCTGCCTGGCAGCGGGACGCGGCGATCAACCACCATATCTGCGATTTCCGTCACATCCCTCCGATATCCCGGGCGAATACTTGGACATCCCCAACGTCCTCGGTGACCAGAACATCATCCGGTTTAACTACACGCAAGATGTTATAGGGTTCTGGTCTTCCCTAGCCCGATACCTGGTCCACTTCATGGCAAAGAAGCCCGTCAGAGCAGGCCAGTGAAAACGCCTGTCACATTTGATGTGGTGCGGCCTTATGATCGGTTTACTTGTCAGTGTTGATTTAGTTCATGGGAGCGTTTACAATAGACCGATCTACCAAGTTTGGCGATGCGGAAGCCGCCACGTTCCGAGCCGGCATGCCGAGCGGTCAGTCCATTTGTATGCCAGAAAGATTGTCGCACGTGCGGAAGACTAGTTCCTGATCATTGCAGCACGTGGCGTAGCTGATGGCTGGTAATGGGTCTATTGTGACGCCGGCTGCGCGTGTCATATGCACTTCACTTCATACGTAATAATGCAATCAGCTACGTCCGGGCGTGGCTTGACATGGCGCACATATTCATGAGAGTGGAAATGAGAAGTTAGATCGAGCCACGCGCTCGTGCCAGGCCTCCAGAACTGATCTTGCTGAAACAATCCTTGGCTTAAAGTGTGGTTTTTTCGTGTTTTTTGTTTAGTGACGCGTTTCTTTTATTATTTATTTAGTTGTGCAAATGGTAGACAGTCTCTTAGAAACAACCTTGTTGTTTTAGGGGTATCTTGATTAAGTTAAGTGTGTTAACAGCTAAACAACGCATTCGTAGTATTTGTAGTAATATTAATTGACTAAATAGCCCTAGTTCAAAATTTTCCGTCGACATATGTTGCTAAACAAAAGGAATTCTATGGATAAAGCAAGAAACTTAAGAACATACGCAGATGACTCTGTGCACCACTGTATGCTCGTTTAATTATCCTCATCATTTAAATACTCCGAGTTAAAAAATTTTAACGCATACAAATGACCCTAACTGGTGACGTCGGACAACATTGTGTTTTTTTTTTCAGAGTTCTTCAATGACTTTATGGAACAACGGAGAGTGGCATCCTTCAAGAACCTCATCAACCAGGTAGCCTTGTGCAGTGTCTTGCTATGGTTTTATGTTTAAACCTAGTCTCACTTCTGTTAAGACTCTTTAATACACTTCTTCCGCATACATGCCCTCAGAATGGGGCATCAAAGCAACATTCACACTCGTCAGTTGTATAGAAAAGTGACATCTTTGATCCTGCTCTTCATATATGAGGGCGTCCCACCGATACAATGTGATGTAACGGAGTGTATCTTATATTTATTTTTTTTCGAAGGTTTACCGCGAACTATAAAACGCCCCAAAACTTTAACACTGGTTACACGTGGCTACCGCTTTCTATCGTTGGGAGAATTTCAAGTTACATCGAATATTTCCGTCATTTGATATATGTCATACGCCGGTGATGAGCAAGTCTGTGCGACTTCAGCGGTCCTAGCTTACACGGGGGGACCAAGTAGGACCAAGAGACTAGGACATCACTACTTGCTGCGATTGGTCAGCTACGCACCGCTGACCAATCGCAGCAGGCGGTGTTGTCTTGGTAACATGGTTCAGCTTGGTCCCGCTGTGTAGATTAGGGCCCCGGGTAACGTCCGTGCTGCAGACGTTTAACTGGCATCAATGATGATATACTCCAATAAGTTCCCGCGTGTTTACTTATCAATAATAGAGTGGGAACACCAATCATTCATTTTTCTCCGATCAGTTAAGTCAGCGAGAAGGGCTGCCTCTCTCATGCTGCATTAGTCACGTGGTCTCAATGATGGAAGCGGCGAGCGCCTTTTTGCCACGGAGATTAGATGAACATTGGATCAATCCAAAACGTGTTTGCACGTGTCATTCGCTGAAAGTATGGGGTAGGCCCTGAAGTGCAGTATACAGATATCGTTAAGTAAACTATAATGTCGAGAGGAAGAATGACTGAAAAACAATATCTTCGCAGGGACAATGAGCAATCTAAACGTCAATCTCATTGCCCCAGCACACTTCGTGTTCTCGAAGCAAGCAGTCATACATTCGAAGAAAAAAGGAGACGAATTTTGTCCCTCCGGGGACGCAATGCGCTGCCACCCCCGTTAGTTTTCTGGGGGAACTAAGGGAGGGGAGCAACTTTTGCGCCCCTCTCGTTAGTCCCCCAAAGTTAACCTCCCCGTTTGTCCCTCAATGTTAAACCCCCTTTTAACCCTTGCAATTAGGCCACTGGGACTAAACGTTGCGTCCTTACATCTAAACATCTTGGACTAAATGTAGCGCCCTTGCATTTGGACTCCTGGGACTAAATGTCGCGCCCTTGGAATTAGACCCCTGCACTCTTAAAAAAGGCTAGTACTATTTATTAGGTAGAGGCTAGTACTTGTCACATATGTTAGTAGGTCCCTTGTAACCGTAGGTAGTAACGGTCAGGCTAGTAACGGTTACTAGGTCAAAAAGCTAGTAACGGTTACTAACTCACCTAGTATATTTTACTACCCTTAGATAATAACTGGCACTATAGTATCTTGCAAGTTGCAACATAAGATCTGCAGTAGATGCTCCACCTCCTGCATGCGCTCGTTGCCTTTCGGCGTGTTTTGGTTGACGTGCACCGAAGCGTTACCGAAAGTAGAAAGCTTGCTTCGGAGGCGGAGCGTCTACTGCTGATCTCATGTTGTATCTCACTATAACTCTCACCAGACCAGGTGGTGCTAGTCAACGTCATATTCAAAATTGACAAAAAAATGTTATTGCTGGGATACATTTTTTTCTACACCGCATAGATTCACTTTTTCACAACATTAATTTCACATTTGCACACGTATTAAACATTTACACAGGCGAGGAACTTGAATACAAAGGACCCACAAAGGCACACCGTACACGCGACAACACGCTAACCCAATCGCTGCCTACTATGGCTACCCATGCCTCTTTAAGGCCGTTGGTCACTGACCACCTCGTCCGTAAACGAATTTAAAGATATGATGCTGCCTTTGCACCAATATTGTTCTCCAATATTGTTTTAAAACATTTAAAAAGCCTCTGACACGCCAAAAAAATTGTTTTTCATGCTAGGCGTTGAAATGGCATATCAGGACATTACAAAAAAATTGTTTCACTGTAGAGTTGCGTAGTTTGTTTTATAAGAATAGAAATACAAGGCCCAATTCAAAGTTCCCGCCGTGCACTGTGACGTAACAGTGTACCGCAAGGTGTCGGGGCGGTCAGAAGGGAGGCATCGACCTACGTCACTAAAAGTGGGTTCACCGGAAGTCACGTGAGTTTCACTCCTCGTGCTCTCCGCGACCGTGCCTAAGATTTTTTTTTATTCTGCTTTTTGTACGAGCGATTGTAAAAAACGAAGTTTCAGTTCCACTAGCTCTTTACAGCTGCACCGTTGGTTAGTTTGCGTGCTGTAAAATTTGAGGACGAAAAGTCAGTGGATCGACGTGATGGAGTTCAATGATGAAACCGTTGCGAGTACAAGCCAGTGTACGAGTGCATGCCGTCAGTCCGATGATATAGAGCTATACTGGGCGCAAAACAAGCTATCAAGTTTTGAAAAAAACATTTTTAGAACGCTCGCAGAAATTAGGATTGCTAGCATACGACACGCCCGATCGCATTGCTGAAGGTTCAGACACCGAGGTCGTTGAATCATCGGATACTCTCCAGGCTAAAGATGCCTGCCGTCTAAAGAATACGAACTGGTTTGTGTACCAAGTACAAGTAAACGTCGAGCACAAAGTACGTATTTTGTCTAGAACATGAGTAGAACTTGTTTACTAGGTGCACATGCGGCCGATGTATGTCTCTCGGAAATGCATGCAGTGTGATCTCTTCTTCAGTTGCTGAAATACCGGGACAGTCCCTCACACAGCACCTTCTAGGCATTGTAGTTGATCACGTCAATTCACTGACTCCACTTCTTCTACTTTTACAGCAACATTAAGCGATGAAAGGCAAATAAAAGAAATCTTGTCTGCTTCGATCGCTCGTGGAGGTGCGGAGAATAACAAAAATATTAAAAAAAAATATTACACGCGCTTGCGGTAACCACGAGGAGGGATACAACTCACGTGACTTCCGGCGATGCCTCCCTTCTGACCGCCCCGACACCTTGCGGTACACTGTTACGTCACAGTGCACGGCGGGAACTTTGAATTGGGCCTCGTATTTCTAGTTTTTATAAAAAAAACTACGCAACTCTATAGTGAAACAATTTTTTTGTAATGTCCTGATATGCCATTTCAACGCCTAGCATGAAAAAAAAATTTTTTTGCGTGTCAGAGGCTCTTTAAGGAAATGTATCGTTTGCTAAGAAGTAACGGTACTCACAGTAATTAGGGAGTTTTAGAGGAACCGTTTTTGCACATCCGATATGGTACGATGGGCCCTCCGGTACGATCTGAGCATATGGGAGACTTCTGTGGTAGCGCATGCGCAGTTCGCACTGGAGGGCCCGCCGTACAACATCGGACGAACGGTTCCCTAAAACTGTCCATTATTTGCGACGTCTATAAAACAGCGTCCCCATATGTTCCCAGCAGCCATGTTCTCGCTTCCCCGCATAGACAGCCTTACTTGGCGGATGCGAGTCTCGTGGCAGCCGCATCGTCTCTACACCGTATTTCCGCTTCCTGGTTGGTACTTTACGTTTTTACGGCCACTGTCACGACCGAAGACAGCTCCATGAGAATCGTCCAACCACCGAGCACACACAGACCGTGTACGGGGTGAAGATTTAAACGATAGGGCACACTTCTCTTTTGTTTCGTTTTATGTATTGTTTGCGGTTCGGTGTATTGTGATTCTGGTGTACTGTTTGTAGTTCGGTGATCAACCATTGTGGTGGTGGCGACGTTGGGAGGAGGTCTATATAAGGCCTAGAGCCTATAAACTTTTTAGCTGAGTTTGAGACGTTGTCTGTCCCTTTTTCTTCCTACTTCACGAGCTTCCGTTTTTCGAACCCCAGTCTCAGGTTTCAATCATCATGTATAACTTACACCAGCTCGCCTGCACTTTAACCTTTTTTCACTGCAAAATCTCCACCTCCGAATTCCTAAAAGAGATATAGCCACGCCGCCACTTAGTATGAACGAATTATTTTTATATCACCAAGGGAAAGAGGAGATAGAGAGCGACGTCCCATTTCAAAATTGACGCCCGCGAAAGAAAAACAAATGTTAGGCCTGTAGTCAGTATAGAACCCAGAAGATGTTCTGCCTGAATTCCGAGCTTACTGTCTTTGATAACACTTCGTCACTTGCACAGCCAAAGCCTGGCGGACGGCAATGAGCGCCTGCTAGAGGCGGAACATCTATCTAGTAGGGATTCAACCTGCCACCGGCTGTTGGCGATGTGCGCGATCAAAAGCGTCTATGTGGTCGGCCTGCCACGATTGGCCGAATGCTGGCTATGATTTCTCATCAACGGAAATAAGGGTAATCTTAGGAATTCAATTTTGAAGGCGTTGGCAGTGTTGGTTTCAGAACGCAACGATTTCAAGGTGCCACCGTGCTCATTACAAACACCAGCGAACTTGTTGTTCGCAAGGTAATAACGTCAAGAGAGGGAACCCTAGGTGAGGGCGCCACGGAAAACGTTTCGCCGCTAATAGTCATTTAAATTGCCACGTTACTTTGGGCATTGTGCAGGGCGATGTTAATAAGAACGTAGTATCCCCAGCCTTCTCTATTAGAGGCGAGATGTTTTGGTGGCGCCCTCCTGTGGTTTCCTCTCGTGATGTCATTACTACCTTGCGAACAACAAGCATGGTGGAAGATTGAAATTATTGCGCTCTGAAACCAACACTGCCAACGCCGTCAAAATTGAAGTTCTTCCATTCCTCTTATTTCTGTCGATGAGAACACCTTTTCTGGTGTCATAGTCAGCATTCGGGCCAATGGTGGAAGGCCGACCACAGCGACGCTTTCGATCGCGCACGTCGCCAATATCCCAAAAACCTAAACTCTCAAGTGTGGCACTGTTCGCTCCACGATCGGGTTTTCAGGTTCGCGTTCACCAGCCGCACGTCTACCAGTTCTTCCAAGCGATGGTCGTGCTCAGCAATTCCATGTTCGTCATGGCTGTGTGCGTGATTGCCCTCCGGTGTCTGGGTTCCTGCGGCGCGTCCAGTTCCCAAGACGTCACTATCAACTACCGGCTTCTCTTCCACACGTACACTGTATCGTCCTGGATTGTGTTCGGGGCTGTCGCGTAAGTTACATCGAATAAATTTATTGAGCTACTCTATTCGCGGCGAAAATTTGGGAGTCTCCGCTCGATGGAATTTTTTACAACCCGGAGTCAGGATACTTCAACTTCTTCTGTTGATGCAAGCACGTGCAATGCCAAGCTTCTATGCACTATAAAGATAAAAAAATAACCTTGTGGGTACTAGGTGCACTACCCATAGGGAGGAAACTAGAGGCGCCACTATAGCGATCTTTTCACCGCGAATAGACGATTGCAAGCAGGGCATCTGGACGCCGCCATTTCTCTGCTCGTGCTGGCAAGTCCATGCATCTTCGAGCTTGCCAATGCTACGCTCACGCGCACGCTGCATATGCATGCACGCATGGGGCACCAGTGAGGATACGTCATCGTAGAAGAAACATTTAGGTGATGACTCTCTGTCCCACGTGGCGACCACATTATGTTCGGCGCACCGAGCGCTTCACTCGCACGGGGCTAGATGGCGCTCAAGTATCGGGTACCTTAGAGTTCCTGTATAGGCTTCCTACGGGAGCCAGAGTTGCGCATTCATGCGTGGCATGTGGATTCAGCTCCTCACGTGACTAAATTCGGCGAATAGCAGCGCCGCGCGTTTGAGGCGCGCGGCGCGCTCAAAACCAGGGGAACGTATTGTCGGGGCGCGTGCAACGTCTACTTTGCTGCACGACACTTGAATCCGGCTCCTCACGTGATCGGATCTCGGCGAATAGCGGCGAGGGTGGCACGCGGCACGTGGAATCAAACGCGCAACTCTGGCTCCCGTAGGGAGCCCATACAGGAACTCTAGGGTACCTCCCAAACCGACCGCTCCGGTTGTTTCTCTCAGCGGTGGTCCCATATTCCCTCGCTCACCACTTCTTGTTGTACTCACGGTTACAGTGTTCTAGAGGATGTAGTGGCAAGAGCGGCGCCCGCTTACAATGGGCCGCGTGAAGACGATCAACGTAAATGGCCGCGAGTGGCGCTGGAGTTCCGAGCCCTAGGCTTCCGTCGGGGTCGCCCGTAAGGAAGGAAGAAAACTACTGTGCTGCTCTTGACATTGCGAAAGCCTACGACAGTGTACCTCACGAGTTATTGCTCCAGCACCTAGAACGGTTAGACATGCCACGGCAGTGGTTGGCCCTCGTCCGATGTCTGTATTCGGGCAACGCGGTGACAACAGAGATGAATGGTGCCAAATCGGAGCAAGTGACTGTAACAAGAGGTCTACGACAAGGCTGTCCGCTTTCTCCTCTCTTATATATCCTCTATGTGTCGGGGCTAGAGAGGCGCTTGCTCCAGTCGGGGGTAGGATTCTGTTTCACCCATTTAGAAAAAGGAGAGCCAGTGAACTGGACGCTACCAGGTCTCACCTTTGCGGATGACATCGTACTTACAGCGGAAAGTGTAGAGGCACTACAACAGCTTTTAGTCATCTGTGTAGAAGAGGCGGATGCGCGCTGCCTTCGCTTCAACAGCAAAAGTCGGCAGTCGTGCAACTAGCCGGGCCTGAAGAGCCGCGTCTTGGTCACTGCGTGCTGAAGGGCGAACGAATCCCCTGCAAGGCACCTATAAGTACCTGGGTATTCTACTCACAAATAAGCCAGAATACCTAGCGGAACACCATCTCCACCTCAGAAAGACGGCCGTGCGAAACACCAGTGTCCTTCGCAAGCGTAACCTATGGAGCTGCAATCGATTTCTGGTTACAAGGGAACTCTGGAAAGCAGCCATGGTACCTGGCCTAACGTTTGCTAATGCTGTTGTGTGCATTCCTGGAGACGTAAGGGACATTCTGGAGCGCCGGCAGCGCGAAGTTGGGAGGCAGGCCCTAGGCTGCCATGGCATGGTGGCGAACGAAGCTGTCCAAGGAGATCTTGGATGGTCATCGTTTGAAGCCAGAGAAGCAGCTAGCAAGATCGGCTACGACGGGCGTCTGCGACTCATGGACCGAGGACGGTGGGCCAAACGACTATTTGTGTACATACACCTGACAGGGATACAGACAAAGTGGAGAAAGCGACTGTACCAGCTGGAAAAGAAATATGGCTTCTTTACTGTGCCCGTGGCTGCCACTACAGAGCAAAAGTGGGAACTGGAGGTGCGGAAGAGAGTGCGCGAGGAAGAGGCTGTGCAGTGGTCGGAGGCGGCCCGCTCAAAGTCAACCCTGCAAGTGTACAACCGCTGGAAAAATGAAATATCGACAGAGACAACCCTGTATGATAATAGCCTGGGCAGCCGCCTGCTTTTTGAAGCACGTGCGGGAGGGCTAAGAACGCTAGTGTACAGGCAGCGTTTTGACCAACAGGTACAATCAACATCATGCCGGGCATGTGGTGAAACCGAGGAAACTATCAAGCATATTGTGCTCTCCTGCCCAAGTCTCGTACCAAGACACCCGGTGGATTGGGGCCAGGCGCCAGACAACGGGCTACATCTAGACGAGGCACATTCACACGAACAATTTCTGGCAGAAGCCCTCGGCTTCCGAGTTGGGGACACAGGCAGGGATGCTGTGTGCTGGCCCAGTGTGGACGTAAATCGCGCTGCAGTGGCACTGCAGCCCAGCTGGAAGTGCAGCGACGCAGTCGAGAGGACTAAAAGGAGGCTGGAGGACTGGTGGCGAAGAATGCAACAGTAGTGCAGTTTTTTTTCTTTTTTTTTCTTTCCGGTTTTATTTGGCTAGGTATGATTTCTATTCAAACCGCCCGCTTCAAAGGGAACAGCCACAAAATCATCATCATCATCATCATCATCATCATCATCATCTAGGAAAATTTGTGGCAGATGTGCGATGAGCGAAGAAGAAGACGAAGCTGAGGTGGTACGCTTCTCCCGAACGTAGTACCGTAGCACTTTTCTTTATAGTGTAGTGGTGGGGAGTCTTCAGCGTTCCGTTGCCGTCTCGGTCATAAATGCAAGGAAAAAGACGGACACACACACTGCTTTGCGCCGGGATGCAAGTCTGGCTACCCGGTCAACAAGGGCAGCCGGAGCACCAGCGATCGTAAGCCGTCGCTGTTTCTTGCGCCAAAGGAGGAGTCGCGCAGGCTACAGTGGGAAAAAATCTTAATCTAGAAGATAAACGCCTCGCCGAGACATCGGCGGTGTGCGAGAGACATTTTGAACCACGCCTTATCCTTAGGCGACTATGCGCACATCGTCAATCGCGAAGAGATTAGGATTCTATGCCGCAATATATTATGACTATTGTGTAGTCTTTTTGTGTAGTATGTTGCTGGATATCTGTCATGTGCTTACTGTGTATGTCGATGAAGTGTATTACCACTTTTGAGAGGTCATAAAGCAGTGAGTTGAGAATATTTTTTTATATTAGAGGTTGTTGAAGTTTGTGTTCATATTGTATTTTAATGCTTCATGTACTCCTAATCGAGGCATTTTTTCTTCATAGACTGCCTTCCACAAAAGACAATTCGCTGTATGTTCGCCAGCTGCAGTGGCTCCTTGGCCATTCCCAAACGCGCTCGGCCTTTCACCTTACACAACGCTGGTCCCCGCATCAGCAACACGATGACAAAGAACAGTACACCAGTTTATTGTTCCTCTCACCATTAAAAAAGAGATTTATTGAGATTTAATTAATCAATCAATTTTTCCTTGTTATATCAGTATCGCGTAGTTTCTTTGGGAGCTATTAAGCGTGCAGCCCAAGTGATAGCGTTGCTGAACGACCTTTCAGTACTGGCGGGGGGGAGTCGATAGTAATCAAATGATCTCCATCAGAAACACGCGAATAATGAAAGTAGAGAATAGCACACACTCTAGAGGCATTAGTCTAATGAAAATCCAACTAGTTTTCACTTTAACAATTGTTCTGCGTCGCGAAAAGCTCCAGTCGAACCACAGTAGCACACGCCGAGCAGCGCCGATGACGAAGCTGACGGGAACACGTTACTAGGGCTCAGAACAGCAGCGCTACGGTGTTGTCTACGCGCAAAACCTTCACGCGGCGCCAGCCGCTCTTGCCACTACAACTCTCTAGAACACTGTACCACGGTGGAAGAAACACATTTATATGATGACTCTCTGTTCGACGTGGTGGCAACATTATGTTCGGCGCAGCGAGCGCGCTTCACTCGCACGGGGATAGGTGGCGCCCAAGTATGGAATCTCTCCCAAACCGACCGCTTCGGTTGTTTCTCCCAGAGGCGGTCCCGCCATTCCCTCACTCACCGCTTCTTGTTGTACCTCACCGCCGCCACGCCGCCACCAAGTCACCAGAGTCCGTAAATCTGTGTTCTCTTCCTTCTTCTTCTTCGGGGAAGGCTCACCTTCGTGCACGATGGTGGCACCTATGATCGACACAGCACCAAAGCAAAACACGAGGCCAGCCACCGGCGGCACACCATCACCAAACCGCGAAAAAGGCGAGCACGCTACGCCGCCGACACCGTGGCCGCCGAGGAGGGATCTCATACCCACGATGCTCATACCTCAGCGCCCTCCGCGGCGGCGCGGAACTGAGTACTCCAGGTTCGAGGCTAGCTCCGAACACGATCTGGTCGCTCGCTTCTTGCGGGAAGAGTGGCCAGAGACATCACCTAAATGTATTTCTTCCACCGTGGGATAGGCCAACGTGCTGTTTGCAAACGATCCCACACGAGGTGTAGGCACTGCTCGTGCTCAGGGACCACATTCACGTAAAGAGCCCGCGGATGCGCCCTGCGGGCACGACGTAGGGGCCGCTCTCTTGGTGTATACGGTGATTGCTCCGCTGATTATCTGGAGACATAAATGGTTTACGTTTCTGAGATCGCCGCGATTTCTTGGGAAGATGCAACATCACCTGTATTCCATTTCGTTTAAAGGCCCATTAACATAGGGGCGTTTGCTTACGTTTTGTTGCTTTACATTGTCAATCACCGGAACATCCGTGCTTCGTATGTCGCGTGAAAAGTTATTCTCCCATACAACGGTGGCTAGAAGGGGAGGTGTCAGCATCGGCGCGAAAAGAGAAGGAGCAGCCGATCTGAATGCAGCGGTGGCGCTGTTGTCGACAGATGCGTCGTCCGCTCGCGTCCGCTGCGATTCGGCTGTTTTATTGCTCCGCGAGGAAGCACCGCGTGCTATATGCGCTCCTTAAAATACTTCTGAAAGTTAAGCTGTGCGGATTTTGGACATCTGGCTAACGTAACGCAAGAACAAACCTGCCGATGTTTTTTCCGTCGTCGTCGTTGTCGGGAACAGCGAATAGGGAGGCTTTCTTCTCTTTGCTTTTCGCAGAAACGTATCCCATGGTGCATCCGGGAGCAAAGCAGTGTGTTTGGCGTTTTGCCATCGCGGTGGTCTGGACGTATGGGGCAATCTCTTCGGGAAGAGCATCATGAACGAGCACTTCAAGCGAAGCGAACGAGCCTTTCTCGGCGGGGCGTCTGCAATAGGCATCTCCGAGTCGATGAGCGCGCCACCTATCTTCGTCATAATATACTAGGGCGCCGTCGCACATGAAGCAAGCTGCGCGATGCTGACATTTCCCCCTCCTAGCCACCCGTAACCAACACCCTACCCCCCCCCCCCCCTCTGAATCTATGGTATTAACCCCGTGCGCGACCGAAAGCGTCGCTGGTGGTCGGCCTCCCAGCGATTGGCCGAACGCTGACGTCATGACGTCGCGAAAGGGGAGTTCGATGGTCGACTGGCAGTAAGCGGTATGAAGAGCTTGAACGCTGTCGGTGTTAGACCAGTGCTCGGTGAAGCCGCTGAATGATTGCCGGCATTCACTCATTTCGCCGTTTGCAAACACCGTCGAACTATAGCTGTATTCGCCAATTGGTAAGGCCGATCACAAGGGGAACCGTAGGAGGGCGCCACCAAAACATCTCGCCGCCAAGAAGTCGCCATTGGTTATGGCCGGAGCCTGCTACGCTGAGCGCGTGCTGCAAGGTCCTTCCACAGTTATTTGGAACGTGTATTGCACAGCAGCAAGATTGCCGGTCTCAGCAGCCGATAAATGTGAGCTTGTACGGGGCATGCGCAGTGAACAGCGCACCCAAATATGGCGTCCAGTGAACGCCTCCTATAAGCCTTCTTACTTCGTCCTCTTTTTTATGACATTTCACATTACGACGGCACCAACTGAGCGATTGGGCGAAAGCCCGACGTCAAGCACATCGTGAGCGCATTAATTGAATAAGATTCTCAGCCGAACGCTGAAGTATTCGCGATTCCAATTTACTATTAGCTCCGAGAAGTTTGCCTGGCACCTCCTTACGGCGTACCGGGGTGACGTCACGGCGAGGACAGAATTTTTGCCTGACTCGCACCGCTCGCCCTGTGGAGGCTGTGACGACGTTGGCTTTCGGCGCGCTCATTTCTATTTTTTTGTTCACGTTTTTCGTAGGAAGTGCAAATTTACAAATGTGGCTATTGAGGTATATGGCCTGCAGCTGCAGGCAGAAACTTCCAGGCATGGTTGACAAGGCAGGCAGCGCATGAATCGCAGCTGGTATATGAAAATGCAGAAATATGGCCACCACTGCAGGAACTTCACTATAGATTTACATTTCACACAATCAATGCTACTGACGGTCTGAATAAATTGGCAGGTTATGTATACTTTTTCGTGTTTTTTGTATATCTGTTTTTAAACAAAGACGCCGAAGCAGAAAAGCTGCACTGCTGCTTGCGCAACATGTTAGATATAGTCTGGGCCATGGAGAGAGAGAGAGAATCACAAATGAGACAGCCCAATTACAAGGAGAAAGTAAAAAAAACGTACACAGGCATTTACCAGTTATTTGTTTATATTGATATTGCTCGTATTTGGCCTTTGCTGGATTTAGATAATATTTCAATGGACTCCACTGGTGGTGTCTTTGGACTTGTTTATAATATAACTCAATTAATGTACAACAAACGTAGGTGAAGGTGTCTAGCCCGTTAAAAGTCCCCTAGGTTCTAAAGTTTAGATTTTAGCTAAATCAAATAGTCCTAGAGCTAAAATACGAAAAGCTTTAATCACGCAAACTTTCACCCTTCATAGGCTCTATTTTCTGCTATTAGTGCAGCATCTACAACAGGACAGCCAATCGAATGCTTGCTGTTCCTCCTGTTTTCCTCTGTTGTTGGAGAGTTCAGCTGTTGGGAGTTTGGAGGCTGAGGCAGCTTTTGGGGACCTGGAGCGGTGTCTTTTTTCATTGGAAATGACAATTCATGCCAAACAGTGTATTTTCCGAATACACAAGGCTGGAATAAAGGAAGATTGTCATGAAAAAGTATAAACTTTCCAAAGTGCGGTACCATTGCTGCGGATATTTTGGGCAGTTCAATATATCTCATCAGGCAACTGGGGGCAATGCGGCCGTTTTTCCTGCGACCGTACAAACTAATTTGCAGTAATTCTGCATGTTCTAAAAATGAAACATGCCTGCATACGAGTACGAACTCTATTATTATTTCACGAAGAAGCCACATTGACGTAAAACAACCCTGTTCCCCGAGCATATCAAAGGCCTTCAGACCGTTATGGCCTTTAAAACATCTGCGAACAAGCGCACGCAGAGTGACACGCGCAGAGTTGGGGTCGGAAGAAAATTTGCCGACCGACCAAAGGCCCTTGATATAAATTCCATTTCAAATGCCTGCAAAGCGGGATGTAATATTCTCCTAACCCATGAACATGAAAGGAAACAGAATTCCAGCTTCTGAAACACTTACGCCGCCCCTTCACCTACCCCTCGCACGATTGCCTTGTGCCGTGTGGACCGATAGAGAGGAACATCGGCGGAATTGCCCCCGCCGACAGCTTTCGGGATTTTTAACACAATCATAAAGGTAAAAGTGCGTGGAGGCCAAAATTGCGGTCTTGGATTGGAGCATAACAACGACGACGCACGCTCGGCGTGGAGCACGTGACTATAATGCAAAGGCTTACGTTTGCTTCTATGTGCAATACTAATACTCTCCAGTAAGGTACAGTCGGGGACAAAAGTCCCCAGGACGTGCGAGCTGCGGCTGAAACGCATTGCTCTGCCATCTGCCGGCGGGTCGCCCGGTTTTGAGATCACACAAAGCGCATGCGCGTCCCACTCCTCCTTCAAACATGTGTGTTTTCCTGCTCTTCTGCGGCACAGCGCCTAAAGGCCGGTTCAGACACTTGCGTTTGAGTGCGTTTGACTGCGTTGCGGCGAGAACCGAAAGCGAGTCACCGGCACATCGTGCTTCGTATGAAGCGTGGAATCCAATTCAAGGAATCTTCTTGGCACGCGATATAAGAAGCGGGATGTCCTGGTGTCTCGCTGCCGCAACGCAGTCAAACGCAGTCAAACGCAACTGTGTGAACCGGGCTTAACTCAGAATCGGGCGCGTGGTACCGCCTCAAAGGTAGCGCTGGCGGCTGACGAGCGTCAGAGCCAGGCACAGGAGAGTTTGGACAATAGGCGGAGCAAAGGCCGCCGCCAGCGCCGAATATTCCCCACGCTTAGAGCGTAAACTAAATTTGTGACACAGCGTCGACCAATCAGGAGACCTCTACTCCATCTCACAAATGTCTGCAGTGAAGACAAAGGCACAGGCGCGTGAGCCTAGCTCAGCGAAACGCTTTTGTTTGCACGAGACCTCGTGCATAGGAGGCACTTTCCAAAGCCACGCGCTCGTGCCCACGCCTTTGTCTGCACTGCTAGAACAGCGTCCTGAGACTGGCTGAAAGAAAGCAGTGCAAAGGGTGGGGTGCGCGAGCGTCTTGAGACGCGGAGTCCCGCTCGGCACGGCTCAAATTATACTTCGTTTCACTTTATCTGCGAGCGAAGCCAAAGCTATGAGGCGCGAGACCAGCGCTTTTGCATTTCTCCCCAGCTCGCGCGCTCGAGCAAAGCCTGAACGCACGGAGCTTCCGTGCTCGCGCTTCCAGTTTTGCCTTCGCTCGCACATAAGGTGAAACGAAGTATAGTCGTGTCACAAATTTAGAGCACACGACCACCGCTAGGGGCTGTTTCGCGGCCTGTGGTTGGCCCCGAGATGCTCGCCTATTCAAACCAATGTATGGCCAAACCTCTCAATAAACGGCTCTGACGAGCGTCTGCTACACATTCCGAAGCTCGAGATACCGCCTGGGGCAGCTTGCGTCGCTTTTCGCCGTGTCAGCGCACCTTGCTTTATAACCAGTTCAGATTATCGCTCAGTTGAGCTGCCGTGACGTCTTGCTTTAGAGGTGCCACGTCAGTAAGCGCTATCTCCGAGGCGGTACACGCGCCCGATTCCGGAGTTAGGCGCCGCGCCGCAGAAGAGCGGGAAAGCGCACATGTTGGTAGTCACAGTAGGACGCGCATGCGCTTTTTTGTGATCTCGAAACCAGGCGACCCGCCGGCAGATGGCAGAGCAATGCGTTTCAGTCGCAGCTCGCATGTCCTGGAGACTTTTGGTCCCCGACTGTACAATCCCATACCGGCTGCAGCACTACGCTGGGACAATGAAGAGTGTTGTTTGCATTCGGAAATGACATTTCGCGAGTCATGATCGCGAGCAGTTTCTCATTTGAACCCTTTCGCATTTCTACCTTCTCGTTTTAACCTTCTCATTTCAACCCTGCGCAAAACAACTTTCGCTTTTCTCCCTTTCTCACTTAAACCGTTCTCAAAACGAACTTTCGCGTTATGACCATTCTCAAAACGACTTTTCTCATTTTAACCTTTCTCCTTTCAAATTTTCTCAAAACATACTTTCTGGTTTTGACCGTTCTCAAAAAGACTTTTCTTCTCATTTTAAACTTTCTCCCATTTCAAACTTACTAAAAACATACTTTCTGTTTTTGACCATTCTCAAAACTGCTTTTCTCATTTTAACCTTGTACATGATCAGGCTAGGGAAAAGCAATAATTTCAGCATACACTCACTGGAAACCGAAATAGAGGAACAAATGACATTATGAAGTCCAGGCACCTGAAGCTTTATTACGCCTTGAAATGCTACTTGGAGAATGACATCTAGAGTGCATGCCAATCCACGGCATGGCGGACGACACATAGGCAAATTTACAATTATGGTAGATCTGTACGATCACTCCGACACCGGTTGTAAATAATTCAATATCCTCACAGGGCATGCCAGATGAGCATAATTTGCATCCGATGATTCACGACTGAAATGAAGAAAAAATCTGTGCCTGGTAAGAAAGCCCCCAAGCCACGCATCACCGCACACGCACATTTAAACAAAAAAAAAATCGTTGCAGGACCAGTTTGCCGATGGCAGGATCTCCCTTTGCGACTTTCTAAGGAGGGCGAAGGCAATCTCTGGCCTTTGAATGGTCCGTGTTTTGTTGCTGCGGTTATCTTAGATAGTTTAACCAATTACCATCTTGTGGGAACAAAGCTCCAGAATAAAGCTTTACCGAGCATGGGATCGCATTGAGGTGCGATGACTGATTCTGCGGCAAAAACGTTTTGTACTATGCGTCTCGAGAAGAGCCGTTCAGCTATAGCCTAACGATTAGCCATAGGATTTGAATGCCATAATGCTTTGCGAATCGCTTACTTGTAAGGTGACGGTATGGAAAACAGAATATTTCTGTGAACATATTTCGAATGCGATGTATCCTATGCAAAAGGGTTAAAATGATTCATGCGGGGGTGGGCAGAGGATCGTTTGCCGATCCTTGCTGGTGATGCTCTTGAGCGGTGGCGGCGGCGCTTTGTGAGCGACGAGGTGCACAGTAGGGCGAGAGACCTGCCGCGGCTGTTGCTTTGTGATGCTGCCAATGCGGGCGATAAGCGATCGCCAGTTAGCCTTGGTGTGGAACATGACATTAAGCGTTCGCATCGGTGCGCACTGGCACAGGTAGTCCACGAAAATGGATCGACGGACATGTTAGAATTGTAATAATATGTACAATGGCAACTCTGGCGGCATTTTTGTTTGTTTGTGTGCTTGTTTTGTTTTAGATCTGTTTTTTTTATCAAATAACAATTGCTATGGAGTAGCCGGCACTGTTATTATCAGTGCCAACATATCCATTATTTTTATTCATTTATTTTTAACACAGAAAAGGAGACTGGTTGAAATTCCAAGAGCACTCTAAAAAGGTTGAAACGCCACTTACGTGTTTTGAGACGGAGTTTAATTAAACAATAAAGATTTAAGTACGCGGGCTCAACCGAGAAGGGCATAAATAGTAAGAAAAGGTTGAAGCGCAAAGAGCGTTAGGCGATTGGTTTGAAATATGGCGTTCAAATGAGAACGTGTTCAAATGAGAAAGGGTCGAAACGCGAAAGGTTAAAACGCGAAGGGCGTTTTGGGAATGGGTTCAAACGAGAAAGGTTCAAATGAGAATGGGTTCAAATGAGACGGGTATAAATGAGAAAGGGTTGAAACGCGAAGGGTTAAAACGCGAAGGGCGTTTTGCGAATGGGTTCAAACGAGAAGGGTTCAAATCAGAATGGGTTGTTTCGAGATACACCCCGTTGAGCAGGAGAACCGGAGGACACTCACTAGAACGCTTCCCGTTTCTGCCACGGGAGGGCGAGCAACGAGCTGGAGACGCGAATATAGCACTCCTGTCCAGACTATTCCCACGCTCGGCCCTAGTGCACGGTGTAAGATACACTCTTTAGGTGAGGACACGGCGGGGCTGAACACGCGGCGCGAGGAATCAGATAGTGTTCGTTCGACGGGCATCCGAAAGGCTGCATTATTCCACGGCCACCATGCCCGCGGCTGACAGTAGAGAGTTTTAGTAATACGTATAGCAGCAAACGTAAGCCCCCTACGTTAGCGTTAACGTTGCGTCCTCCATACTGCGCATGAGCCATACGTACGTACTGCGGCGAGCTATGCGTACGTACGCTCGCTATCGCTTTTTGCGAGCGTACGTAGCGGTCCCCTGCGTATACATTCTCGTTGCTCTCGTCGCGCACGGGAAAGCGCGAGACCACTCCAGTTTGGAAAATGGCGGCGGTGAGGCAAACCAGTGGAAGTGCTACGCGCGTTGTACGGGTTCGCTTCACCATTGAAAATGACCTCAGCCTTGTGGAAGAAAGAGAAAGAAGGGAAAAAGGGCGAGGCTCGTGGCGGGCGAGGACACGCGGAGTTCGGAGCTGGAGACAGACGAAAGAGCCGGTGCCGAGCAAGGCCTCCAACTGAAGACCCGGACCACTAGACAGCCTTGGCCCTCCTCTTCACCGGACTCTGAACTTAAGTACAGATTAAACCTTTTCCCAATGGTAGCGCTTCCTCGTGTGACTTCCTCGGAGCTAGTAGAAGTCGGCCTGATCGGGCGGTATTGACAGGCGACCCACAACCTCGTCAAAGAAATCAACGCGACGAACCCTTTCGAGCGCCCACAAAGATGGGTGTCGATAGCCAAGAACGTTGGCGACGCCGTCGAACCCAAAAGGTGTTTACCGTGCGGTCAGTACACGAGTGGTGCGACCTATTGCTTGCATACTTCCAAGCAAATGACGAGGCCAACATAAGATTGTAGGGATCCCCCAACACACTGGAGCGAACCATAAATCAAACTACTGGTCGCACAGCCCTAAAAAAAAAGACAAAACACGTTCACAACAGGCAACTGGAAAAAGATTCACGCACTTCGTAGCAAAGCGAGGAGATTCGCGGTGTTAAATTGGCTTGACCGAGTACCCGCCTTGGATTGTTTGAAGCAGTTCGCAGGAGCACATCTAGATGGCGCTGCAACTCTTTACGTATGCGTTTGCCTTCCGCTATACTAAAAGTGCGCGTTCAACGCGCTATCGTAACGTTACGTCCACAGCTAGCGTGCGTTGTACGTAGTGCTGACGCAAGGGTCTTTACGCTATTCTAAAACTCTCTAGTGTCGCCGGCGGCCAAACGGCGAAACTGTGTGAGAGCGAAAAACATTATCTCGTTGCCATGACACCCCGGTACACCGTGGTCTTTCTGCACGAGCGACAACCTCGCTGGAGCTCTGCGCGTGTGGAGCATGAGGCGGCACGAGCCGTCTTTGCCGTGCCCACGGGTCGACGAGTCACCTGCCGGCGCCGCTTGAAACCATAGTGAGAGAGAAAGAGAGAGAGTGAAAAGCGAACTTTATCTGCACTGCGCGAGGGGCGCGCTGTCCTCACCTGAAGAGTATTATCTTACACCGTGGCCCTAGTGTGATATCAATATTTGAGTGCGCATTGTGATTTGAGTGCGCCGCTGTGATCGGCCTTCCGCGATTAGCGAAACGATTCCTACGATGTCTAGGGTCATTTCTTATCTCATCGCCGGAAGTAAGAGCAAACTCACAGACTCTCACCTCTGACAGTGTTGATTGAGAAATGTGATGAGTAGGCTTCCGGTGCGCTTTTTAAGCACCATCGAACTCGTCACCCGCTTCTAGTAATCGTGGTCGTGACGTCGAGGATAGAATCCATAAGAGGGCGCCACCGAAACATCTCGTCGGCAAATAGAGTCCGTTGCAATCATTTCTTTTCGCTGAACAGTGAGCACTAAGCATATCCAGTGCATTTTTTTAAATGTTTACATCTAAAGTAATCTTTAGTGTATATATGTCTTTGCTCAGAGCCGGGGCAATCGTTGTTCTGACGAGTGACTTCAACATTGACGGAGGCGTTGACGACATGAGTGCCTTTGCCGAGAACTACAGAACGATTCTTAACGACTTCTTGGCTGAGAACATGATTAAGGTGAGTGCGTGGAAAACGTGGACCCGGTCTGTCTGCAGAACAATGTTCCCGTTTCGTTGCATGAGCCAACTCGTTTGTACATTATTTAGGAATATAAGTGTAGACATTTTATTTAAAACAAAAAAGTTTACGCCGTGCCTTGCTTATATTTCTAAAACTCTACTCGAAACCCCAGAGTACAGGACAACGCTCCGCTTCACTTAGTCTCCACGTGTGACGTCACGTGGAGCCACGTGTGACGTCACGCGTCACGTGAAATGACGTCATACGATACATCATCTGACGTCAGGTGACACGTGACTCTTCTGACTAGACCACGCACACATGCTTGCACGGATTGGGAACGAACGCGGGTTTGTATGAGAAGACTTTGCGAACTGACTCGATAAAGCTATGGAGTATATGTAAATTAAATTTAAAAAAATTAAATAAATTGCTCCTCTTTTAACACATATTTTTAATTTAACACTTCGAAATGGCCATTTTCCAAAAAACAAATGCGAGTTGCAAAGGTTACGTTTATTTTCAAGTCTGGGGATAAAAACCACCTGGGAAATTATAGGCGTGTTTCTGTGCTCCCAGTGTTTTCAAAGGGGCTAGAGAAAATAATACATGCCAGAATATACACCTTCTGCGAAACACACTCTATCCTAACATCTTTCCAGATTGGTTTTTAGGAAGGGACATTCGACGGAACTCGCGCTATTAAAACAGAAGGAACTAATTTTAAACAACATCGAAAGAAAATTGATTACCTTGGGGGTCTTCATTGATTTTTCAAAGACTTTCGACCGTCTAAATCATAAAACTCTGCTTCAAAAATTAAATGCATACGGGGGGACGAGTAGCCTCAACGATGATCGAGAGTGTTTTTAAATATCGGCATCAGTGTGTCGTGATCAATACTCAGCGCTCTAGCTTAAAAAACCCCTGACACGCCGAAAAAAAATGTTTTTTTCATGCGAGGCGTTGAAATGGCACATCAGGATATTACAAAAAAAAATTGTTTCACTATAGAGTTGCGTAGTTTTTTGTATAAAAATAGAAATACGAGGCCCAATTCAAAGTTCCCGCCATGCACTGTGACGTAACAGTGCACCGCAAGGTGTCGGGGCGGTCAGAAGGGGAGGCATCGATCTACGTCACTAAAAGTGGGTTCGCCGGAAGTCACGTGAGTTTCACTCCTCGTGCTCTCCGCGACCGCGCCTAAGATTTTTTTAAATCTTTTTATTCTGCATTTTGTACGAGCAATCGTAGAAAACGAAGTTTCAGTTCCACTAGCTCTTTATCGCTGCACCGTTGGTTAGTTTGCGTGCTGGAAAAGTTGAGGACGAAGAGTCAGTGGATCGACGTGATGGAGGTCAATGAGGAAAGCGTTGCGAGTACAAGCCAGTGTAAGAGTGCATGCCGTCAGTCCGATAATACAGAGCTATACTGGGCGCAAAACAAGCTATCAAGATTTGAAAAAAAAAAAGAATTTAGAACGCTTGCAGAAATTAGGATTGCTAGCATTCGACACGCCCGATCATATTGCTGAAGGTTCAGACACCGAGGTCGTTGAATCATCGGATACTCTTCAGGCTGAAGATGCCTACCATCCAAAGAATACGAACTGGTGAGTGTACCAAGTACAAGTAAACGTCGAGCATAAAGTACGTGTTTTGTCTAGAACATCAGTAGAACTTGTTTACTAGGTGCCCATGCGGCCGATGTATGTCTCTCGGAAATGCATGCAGTGTGATTTCTTCTACAGTTGCTGAAATACCGGGACTGTCCCTCACACAGCACCTTCTAGGCATTGTAGTTGATCACGTCAATTCACTGTCTCCGCTTCTTCTACCTTCACAGCAACATTAAGCGATGGAAAGCAAATAAAAGAAACCTTGTCTACTTGGATTCGCTCGTGGAGGTGCAGAAAATAAAAAAAATAGTTAAAAAAAATATTACACGCGTTCGCGGTAAGCACGAGGAGGGATACAACTCACGTGACTTCCGGCGATGCCTCCTTCTGACCGCCCCGACACCTTGCGGTACACTGTTACGTCACAGTGCACGGCGGGAACTTTGAATTAGGCCTCGTATTTCTATTTTTTATAAAAAAACTACGCAACTCTATAGTGAAACAATTTTTTGTAATGTCCTGATATGCCATTCCAACGCCTGGCATCGAAAAAAAAAAAGAATTGGGGGAGCGTGTCAGAGGCTTTTTAAAGAAACTGACGTCAGGGGTGCCACAGAGGAGCATCCTTGGACCCCTTCTGTTTAACTTATACATCAATGATATAGTAAATATAGACGACAGTGCCGATTTTATAATTTACGCAGACGACACCAGTTTATACTTTTCGGGAAAGTTGTGCACCAGGTTTTATGTGCAGCAAATAGCGTTTTGCAGAAGATAAGTGACTGGACAATCTCAAACTCTTTAGTAATTGATACAGATAAGACGAAAGCAATACTTTTTTCGAATAAAAAATACCGTGTTTTAATCTACTCAAAGGTCTCTCTCCAGGGACGAAATATTGACTTTGTAAAAATTGTGAAGGTTCTTGGTGTGATATTTAATGGGTACATGAGCTGGGACGCCGAAGTACAATGCATAGCTGGCAGACTTTCAGAAGTTGTGGGCATTATTTATAAATCCTGTCATATGTTACCCCTTTTGGTCTTAATTCTTCTTTATAACTCCCTCTTTTACTCTTGCTATAATTACTGCTTCCTTGTTTGGGGTAGCACAACGGTTACAAATATGCATGACTTGCATGTTCTCCACAAGAGAATAATTCTAATTATATGCAATGCGGAGTTCAACGCTCACACATTACAACTTTTCAAAAACCTTCATATAGTTCCAGTTACAGAGCATTATAATTATAAACTTCTTCTAACACATCAAACGTCTGTAAGGCAAAATCAACTTGTTTTTCTATCAATCGCCAATATGAAGCGGAGAGTGCCTGCATATGCAGGGCGTTGTGTTGACACATGGTCAACGCCTCGCTCGAGAACAGAGCTATGGCCTCCAGATGTTCCAGTACTCGTTGCCTAATGTTATAAAGAGTACACATAGACTGGGCACGGATTTGATGGGCTTGAGCAGAAAGGATATTTGTTCATTGTTTCTCTAGTGTTGATTTGTGCCTATTCTGGATGGGACCTCCGACCTGCAAAAAATGTTCGTAATGTACGTCAGATTTGTTTTTTTTTGTTTAATGTTGTGTGTTTTGATTCGATGTAAACCTTGTTCTACGGGTCACTAGCATGTAAAATATTTTCTCTCGTTGCTGGTGGAGAGGAGAAACTCTGCCAAGCGACAACAGTCTGCTTTTTTTCTTCCTCCCCCTCTCCCCTGCAGAGAATCAATAAAGTTGAAGTTGAAGTTGAAGTGTTCCACTTTTAGGGGGACACTGTCGCCCCCAAAGTGTTTGTTTTATTTTTCTACCAGGCGATTCAGTTTGGTGTCAGAAGACGACCCAATCAACATTTTGCTACACATCACGTACATTTTTAACGAAATAAAAAAACGCACCTGCTCGAAACCGAAACCGAAGCTGAACTGGTGAGGAAGAAAGAAATATAAAGGAAGATAATGTTGGCGGAATTGACTCCGTAAGTGATGACGTCACAACATGGCGTCTGGGTCCAAACAAACCGTTGCTAGGGGCGTTGCTATGGACTAATGCATGGAGACTCCACATGAGGCTAGATTTTTGCTTGCAAGTAAGTAAATAATTTTTTGTAAGCAACCAAACTTCTTGATATCGAATTATGAAGATGTTCTTGTCGTCTCAGTGTCGTATTGCAACGATGAAAGCCATTTCTGAAGTATTGCAGTCCGCTTTGCTTTGGCAGCAGACGACATGATAGATTTGCTGGCCTCTGTTGCAGCGGGCGTCTTCATTGAATTGCGTCGGTAAACGAGCTACAAAAACAAGTGCATCACCATGGCCGTAGAGGCCTCCGCAATGTGCGTTTTTTTTCGGTGAAGAACCCAGCTTAGTTACGAGGGGTGAAAATGGAGTAAAATCAAACCACGTCATGCAGATCGACGACCTGAAGTGCATTACCGGCGTTATGCAGGCCAGCATGAGAAACAAATCGTACGCCGTCGAGGTAAGTCGGTTGTAGTTATTATTATTGTGGTGGTCAGGTTATTAAAGAATTGCATGTCTATCGCGATTTCGCAGTATTTTGCTTTTTTTTTCCTTGGTATACATTAAATTCCGTGGATGTGCTCTTCTGGTGAAGATTCCCATCGACCCCGCGATGCGAGTACAATCTGTAATAAACTCACCTTATGTTTTTTACCCAGTTCTTTCGCGCTTTGGGGTCTTGCGGAAATCTGAAGAATCTGCAAGAATCTTTCTCCACGCGATGGTTACAACCAGGTATACGAAGCACCCTCGCATAGCGCGAGTCCGCAAACAAAATTTGGGATCTCAACCGTTCGCCTGAAGTGCTTTTCTCGCGGGTGCAATGCGATCTTTTAGCAGACTATCATCTCGATCGACGCCCGGACTTTCGATAAACCATATTTTGCATCGCACCCCACTATGAAATCTTAAAAGTGTATGAAACTCATTATTTCAAACAAATGCGATGTCAGAATATCGTCTTTATTCACACGATTCAAACGACGGCCCCACTTGGCCGGCCGGCGTGCGGCAGACGGCATACTTCTTGTATTCGTCGTCTGCTGCAGGCATATCTTGAGGACCGGAAGTTGCAGTCGTAAATATTTCAGAAACGAGCGATTACCGGCACACTTCTGTCGAAACATATATGACATTCAAGCTTTCTACATCTGTGATTTTTATAACTTTAAATCCTACTCCTGATTTTTGAGCGGTCGGGTTTTCGTAGCGAAACGGAGCCACATGTATTCGTCCATAACAACGACCCTAGCAACGGTTTGTTTGGACCCATGACGTCACACTTACGGAGTCAATTGTCGCGTGGCTGTGCAACTCATTTTTTTCTTCAATAAATGTATTTGCGGATTTTTAGAATCCACAAAAAAATGGGTATCATATTTCTTTTTTATTTTTAATACTAAGTGTGTACCTTCGATGACCCACGACTTTGGTTATATTTTGTGGTTGTGTCTAAACCATAGAAAACGTCACGTGACAACGGAGAAGAGAGTGAGCGCGATACAAGCCGGGCTGTTCTCGATCGGCGGTTTTCGGGCGGAAAGAAAACGAAATTTTGAGCGGAAAAGTATGTTCTGGGTAGTTGGGCTCTCCTATGTTATGTACAAATAAAAACCTTGGCAAGCATATATACCCTGTCAGTGTCCCTTTAAATGCGAAGCTTTAGTGTCCCCCAAGTTTTCTTCCAACCGAGCCAATCAGAGCTGGGCGTTCTGACGCCAACACAAAGCCCTGCGCAATAAACAGACGAACTTGCGTTCTGCGTATACCACCTTAACGACACAGTGATTTACAAGTGCCGCCTTGATTGCGACAGCAACACCGCCAGTGCCTCGTACAGCGTCTCCCACCAAAGGCTGCGCTATTGTTGATTAACATAGAATTTTGGGCGAGTTGGTATGCAGACATAATTAAAAACAAAACAGCGAAAAACGAGGACAAAGTGAAAGGCAACCGACAGGACACAGCGCTAATCCTGTCGCAGCGCTGCAGCGCAGTGTCCTGTCGGTTACCTTTTACATTGTCCTCGTCTTTGCGCTGTTTTGTTTCTAATTATGCGACGCTATTAGCGGCGAGATATTTTAGTGGTGCCCTTTTATGTTTACCTTTCGTGACGTCATTACCTTGCGGACGACAAGTTCGATGGTGTTTGTAAGGAGCACGGTGGAAGACCTGAAATCATTGCGCTCTTAAAGAAACACTACCAACACCGTCGAAATCGAAGTTCTTTCATTCCTCTTAGTTCCGTCGAAGAGAAATCCTTTGCTGACGTCATAGTCAGCATTCGGCCAATCGTGGAAGGCCGACCACAGCGACACTTTCGATCGCGCACGTCGCCAATAGCACACGGCGACGCCAGAATGGACGCTTTCTGCCGCATTTTGACATATGTCGTCGAGCTTCGGCTTGTTTGCCGACTTGTGGCGGTTCGGGGATCCACAAACGACAACGTCGTGAGCGGGCCCTTTCTTCTAGGTGGTAACAACCAAGCTCGCGGTGCCCAGGTCGAACGCGAGTTAGCGTTCGCGACTACTGCAGCATACTGCAGCGCCAAAAAAAAACGAGTAATTTATGTTTTTCTTTTTTTATTCTTCAGCCCGCGTGAGCCGGTAGGGGTGGGCTTGTTCACTATACTTCGTTTCAGCTTGGGTCCAGACGCAGGCGATGCTACAAGCGCAGGCTCCGGGCTTTCAGCGTCCCTGCCAAGCACGCGCGCTCGTGCAATGCAAGCACTGTTCAGGGGCCACACGCTCGCGCTCGTAGCATCGGCTGCGTCTGGACCCAAGCTGAAACGAAGTATAGCACGGCCTCTCGATCCCCGCTGTTGGTGCGGCCTGCCGATTCTTTCCGAAAACAAAAGAGCGCGCGTGAGAGGAGAACTTCTCCCATCTGCCGTGGAGGCGCTGCACATCGGTGAGTGGTCTCGTGAGCTGAAAGTTATACTCCGTTTCACCTTATGTTGTACCGCAGACAAGGCTAGAAGCACGAGCTTATAGCGTTGGGAGCTACTCTTAACGCACGAGAGCTTGTGCCGCCGAGATATGCCCTATAGAGCAAGGAGCTCGCGCTTGTAGCCTTTCCTGAGGTACATCATAAGGTGAAAAAGAGTATAGAAAAGGCGCCCAACGCGCTCTTGCTCCGCGACCCAGATTAACCCAGAGAAAATATCTGCCCGTCATTGGCTTCGCCGATACCGAGGCGCTGTCGCGGTTGCAAAAGGCTGCAAAATCGCTTGTCCCCCACCTTTGCACCGCTTTGCGCGGAGAAAATATCGCAGTTTTACCCTGTGCTCGCATGTATGGTTTGTGTATTCGATCGTTTTTTTGCTCGTTTCTGTAGTTTCATGGCGATAATTACTGATGGATGAGAAAGAAGAGACGTAGACAGCCGCCTTTTGTCTGTCTCTGCAGAGTTTTAAAGTGTGCAGATGGGTTACGGCGCACACGATGCCTAAAAACTGTTGCGTGCCGCGTTGTAAGTCAAATGCTGCGAGAGATCCGGAACTCTGCTATCACGAGCTTCCGTCTAGAGAGAAATTTCGGGATGCCTAGTTGAAGAACATTTCGCGAGAAGGCAGCGACAAGGGCAGCCAGCGGCAACCAAGCTCCAGAAGCGTCGTGTGCTCCCTTCATTTTAAAGGCCGACGTACACTTCGCGCTTTCCACTTTTGCCCGTCACCTCCTTTCCTATATCCTCTTCACGTTTTACTTGCCCCAACCCGGCTCCCCCTCGCAGCTTAGTAGAGGGGAGCGCTATGTGGATTATCTTCCCTGCAGAAAGCCGAGGTTGTACTTATGCCTTTAAGGCAGAGGACTACAAGGTAGGGATAAAGCGGAAGTTGCTGCGACCGACAGCGGTGCCGACTCAATTCCCATTGTATTCGTTGTACATGCAACCAGCAGGTTCAATCAAAGAAGCGCAGAACGCTTGTTCGTGTGCCACCTAACGCGTCCACGTCGCATGCGAGCGGTAGAAGCCAACAACGCAAAATGCAGTCCCCTGCAGAAAGAAGACCAGCTGTTGATGAGTGCGTGGCTATTGAACCTTGCCTGCAAAAAGAGTTTGAAGTGGAAGAATGTCAGACGTCATTCAATTTCACAGCTAGGCTTCATGGAAGGTGCCAAGAAAAACGCGCACCGCCTTCAAATGCAAGCCAAACGACAGAACGAGCGAATTAAAAAACTGCGACAAACCTGTGACGAATTTCAAGACAGATTGAGGCAAGGAAGGCTAATGTGTAGAACCCGCTCAACTTTGCAGGTGACGTGTCCTGAATGCAAGTTGTAACTTAAGGGAAATGACTCTCGTGACGGAGAAAATCAGTTCGTGTTTAGCCTTGACTAAAGAGGACTCAGCTATCCACGACCTGAAGCTGTCTGGCCGTGCAAGCTCGTCTGCACCTTTGTCGAGAGGGCTCTACAGTCGGCAGAGATTCGTCATTCTGGGCGGATTGGCAAGGTTCTCTCGAGCGCTGAGCTTCCACACCTTATGGACTGCCCGCTGATGTGGTGTACTAACTGCAGAGACCGGTACCACAGCTAAGAACTCTGCGAGCTCTTTCTCGGGAAGCTCCTCAAACCTCTTCTGGCTAAATCGGTTGGTGACCTAAACAGCTCTCTAGAGAATATATTGAGACTTTCGCGGAAGCCTCTTTCCCGAAAGGTATTCCGCTTGCGAACTATATGACTCCCTTGATCTGTTCGTGAACAATGAAGTTTATATTGCAGAAGTTATGCACGAGGAATCCGTTTCTTAAGGCCCGTTCACACTCTTGCGACCGAGTTTGACCGAGAGAGACCAAACCGGTTTTAAGCCTCTTGCGATCTCTTAGGACCAGCTCCGCTGCCGGCGAGCTGGTCCTAAGAGATCGCAAGAGGCTTAAAACCGGTTTGGTCTCTCTCGGTCGAACTCGGTCGCAAGAGTGAGAACGGGCCTTTATTGTCCCTCACAGATAAATAAAAGGCACAGCTCGAGCGTGCTCGAGCATTGGTTAAAATCGGAAATTATACGGCCTAGCTATATCCAACTGTAACTCATTACAGTGGTAATAGAAACGGGGACGGGAACAAGAAAACGACAATTCGCTCATACTGCCAGCTGAATACGGCTCTAACGCGCAGCCTGCAGCTGAGTGAGCTCCTCGCAGAAAGAATCATGAGCTTTTATTCGACACAGATTTGTCACATCATTCATGCAATCTGGCACTCGTTTCAAATGAGACTTGCCGGTTCACGAAAAACAATCTAAATAGCCACACCGGGCGACCGGGCCGCGCCGGGCGCGCCGGGCCGGGCGGCCGGGCGGACTGCGCCAGACTGCGCCTCTCTCGCCGATAACGAGCGCCACGGCTGGCGCTGCGGGGTAAAGTAGAACTATCGCTCTCACCGGCGGCGCGAGGCATACGGCAGGCCGCTCCCAAGGGGAGTCCTTATCAAGCGGCCGTGACTCTAGGGTGCCTACAGTCTGTCTGTCTCAGGGTGAAGACATCCATTGTCGCACTGAATGTTCAGCGCGTGACGCTCGCGCGCACTCGGTGCGTGACTTGGGCGCTAAAATGGCGTCTCTGCATTAGCCAAAGCTACGCGCTCGAGCTGATTGACACCGGATTGCGCGTACTTCAAAATGCATAAAAAACGATTGGGCGTAAAAATGGCTGAAATGTCACCACTCAAGCAAAAGCGCGCGAGTGTATGAAGGCACTCTAGTTCACTCCTCTCCAGAGCCGTATCATAGGAGAGTTTGGACAATGGGCGGAGCAAAGGCCGCCGCCTGGGCCGAAAACTCCTCCCGCGGTTAGAGCGTGAACTAAAGGTACGATACAGCGTCGACCAATCAGGAGACCGACACGTCACAATATCGCAGACGACATTTAAAGCAGTAAAGACAAAGGCACAGGCGCGTGAGCCTAGCTCAGCGAAATGCTTTTGTTTGTACGAGAACTCGTGCATAGGAGGCACTTTCCAAAGCCACGCGCTCGTGCCCATGCCTTTGTCTGCACTGATGATGTTTCTGAGATGGAGTATCGGTGACAGTTTGCTCTGGGCCGGCTTGCTATACTTCGTTTCAGCTTGGGTCCAGACGCAGCCGATGCTACGAGCGCGAGCGGGTGGCCCTGAACAGTGCTTGCATTGCACGAGCGCGCGTGCTTGGCAGGGACGCTGAAAGCCCGGAGCTCGCGCTTGTAGCATCGCCTGCGTCTGGACCCAAGCTGAAACGAAGTATAGAACAGCGTCTCAGACACTGGCTGAAAGAAAACGGCGGAAAGGGTGGGGCGCGCGAGCGTCTTGAGACGCAGAGTCCCGCTCGGCTCGTGCGCTGGCTTTGGCAGTGCTTTGTTTCCCGTCTCAGCTGAGACGCTGTTTCTATACTTCGTTTCAGCTTGGGTCCAGACGCAGCCGATGCTACGAGCGCGAGCGCGTGGCCCTGAGCAGTGCTTGCATTGCACGAGCGCGCGTGCTTGGCAGGGACGCTGAAAGCCCGGAGCTCGCGCTTGTAGCATCGCCTGCGTCTGGACCCAAGCTGAAACGAAGTATAGCAAGTCGGCCCTGGTTTGGAGCGCACGTTCGTTTATCCTACCGTTGAATATGGACGTGACGAAACCCTAACATGCGCCAAGTTTTCAGTCAGCAAGAGTTATACCTTCTTACCCTAGCGACGCTAAAACGGCTTAAATTAGTAGTCTCACATATATAAAGCTCACGACCACCACTAGGGGCTCTTTCGAGGCCTGTGGTTGGCCCCGAGATGCTCGCCTATTCAAACCAATGTATGGCCAAACTCTCCCAAAAAACGGCTCTGCTCCTCTCCAATAATAATGTCACGGTTGCTGTATGTTTTCTGAAATAATTAGAGAAGATTAGGTATATGTTTTACCTGCTTTCACCTTACGTTTTTTAATTTTTTTAAAGTGCTCCCGGAGCAATTGACCCCGTAAGTGATGACGTCACAACATGGCGTTTGGGTCCAAACAAACCGTTGCTAGGGACGTTGCTATGGACTAATGCATGGAGACTCCACATGAGGCTAGATTTTTGCTTACAAGTAAGTAAATAATTTTTTGTAAGCAAGCTAACTTCTTGATATCTAATTATGAAGATGTTCTGGTCGTCTCAGTGTCATATTGCAACGATGAAAGCCATTTCTGAAGTTTTACACTCCGCTTTGCTTTGGTAGCAGACGACACGATAGATTTGCTGGCCTCTGTTGCAGCGGGCGTCTTCATTGAAATGCGTCGGTAAACAAGCGACAAAAACAAGTGGATTGCCGTGGCCGTAGAGGCCTCCGCAATGTGCGTTTTTTTTTCCTGTGAACAACCCAGCTTAGTTCAGAAGGGCGAAAATTCCGTAAAATCAAACCACGTCATGCAGATCAGTTACGACGACGACCTGAAGTGCATTACCGGCGTAGTGCAGGCCACTATGAGAAACAAATCGTACGCCGTCGAGGTAAGTCGTTTGTTATTATTATTTTGTTATTGTGGTTGTCAGGTTATTAAAGAATTGCATGTCTATCGCGATTTCGCAGTATTTTGCTTTTTTTTTCCCTCTTGGTATACATCAAATTCCGTGGATGTGCTCTTTTGGTGAAGATATTCATCGAACCCGCGATGCGAGTACAGTCTGTAATAGACTCACCTTATGTTTTTTATCCAGTACTTTCGCGATTTGGGGTCTTGCGGAAATCTGAAGAAACTGCAAGAATCTCTCTCCACGCGATGGTTACAACCAGGTATACGAAGCACCATCGCATAGCGCGAGTCCGCAAACAAAATTTGGGATCTCAACCGTTCGCCTGAAGTGCTTTTCTCGCGGGTGCAATGCGATCTTTTACCAGACTATCATCTCGATCGACGCCCGGACTTTCGATAAACCATATTTTGCATCGCACCCCACTATGAAATCTTAAGAGTGTATGAAACTCATTATATTTCAAACAAATGCGATGTCAGAATATCGTCTTTATTCACACGATGCAAACGACGGCCCCACTTGGCCGGCCGGCGTGCGGCAGACGGCATACTTCTTGCATTCGTCGTCTGCTGCAGGCATCTTGAGGACCGGAAGTTGCAGTCGTAAATATTTCAGAAACGAGCGATTACCGGCACACTTCTGTCGAAACATATATGACATTCAAGCTTTCTATATCTGTGATTTTTAGAAGTTTAAATCCTACTCCTGATTTTTGAATGGTCGGGTTTTCGTAGCAAAACCGAGCCACATGTATTCGTCCATAACAACGACCCTAGCAACGGTTTGTTTGGACCCATGACGTCACACTTACGGAGTCAATTATAGCTACCTCACATGTATTTCAAAATAGACCTATTGCTATATTATCCAAGCATCAAGGAGAATGCAGGGATTGGTGTTCCACGCGCCGCACGTGCTGGCCTCAGCAGTAGTAAATTTTCCAAAGCAAAAATCTAAAACAAATTGTATCTAGCACGCGCGTTCGTCAACGCTTTATTTTGGTTATTTACTTCGAATATTTTATACGGGGAAGGCGTGCGCGTGTGGCACGTGGCAGACCAATCCCTGCATTCTCCTTGATGCTTGGGTAATACAGCAAATGGTCTATTGGTTTCTGCTTTATTCTCGTTAAGACAATAGATAGGTCGTTCCACCTCTGCGACAAGAAACTGAGGAAAAGGAGGAGACGAGATCACCTGGGGACTTGCAGAACGTCGAGCTCTGCCATGAATGATTAGTGGGTAGACGTAAAGCCATAGCTGCCTTTGGCTCTATACTCACTCTTCGAACGCGTTCGATTGCCAAATGCCGGCGTCCAGCGTTCTACGTTCGCGTTCGGACGTGTTCGAAGAGTACAAAGGCAGTTAGCTTTACGTCTAGCTTTAACCGTTCCAGTCAGAGCTCGGCGTTCTGGCGTCCCCACGCGCGCTCTCGTCCCCTTCTCTCCCTCAGTTTCTCGGCGCATAGTCAATGGCACAAGGTGGGAACGCAGGGCGTGTCATTTGAACGCATAGCCTCCAGCACGGGATCGTGGCCTTTAGTCGTGCTTTGGCGGTGCGTGCACGCTCGATGCTCGGGTGAATCCGAAAGGTGATCGAAGGGAACGTAGCTCGTAATAGAGGCGGAATGACTGAACGTTCTCCCAGGTGTTCTTATTTCCTTTCACTGTCTACAAGCATGAACCGGTGCTTGCGTCCCAAGCAACTTCCGGTCGCTCCCTCTTTGCAAGCCTGTCGAGTTTCCTTATGTCACCAGCTCTAGAAAGCATAAATGCTACACGGTCAACCAAGTTGGAGATGTAGCGAGGGCCTTCGGCTGTAGAATCTAACGACTTGGGGAAAACAAGTTGGTTTGCAAGAATATTCGAAAAATTTAAACAAATCTGGCGCTTCTTTTTTTTTTTTTGGCGTTTACCTGGAGAATTTGTGGTTAAATGTTTCATTGACGTTTCCAGCAGAGGTGTTAAGGTGGGCTTTTGTTCATTATTTTTATGAACGGGGAGTTCCCTGGGATGTCGAAGGCTGGAGCACCATCTAGTGGCGTTTGAAAAGATAAGGGCATATATTGAACAAAATGCAGAAGTATCGAAAATACGATGATTTCGAAATTGATCCCATAAGTGATGACGTCACAACTTGGTGCTCCGCTTCAAACAAGCTGCAGTAAGGGACGTTTTTATGGACAAATGCATGGGGGCTCGACGTGAGGTTAGCAATTGTCTGATAAAAGAGTAAATCACTTTTTTTTTTTGTAAGCATTCCGTCTTCTCAATATCTAATCGTGAAAGCTTTTTCTATTGTCTCAGTACCATAAAGCGACGACGAAATTCCGTAATAAAGTTTCACAACCGTCTTTTCCTTGCTAGTAGGCGACACGATGTCTTCGCGGATTCAGTGGTTCTTTCTGAGGGAGTACGCGACTCCGTTGAATGAAGTTGTGCGACGATCGTGACGAAATCCCACAGCAAGTCAACTTTCTGTGGGATTTCGGAAGCGAAGAGTGCCCGTACGCAACTTTGATCGGCGCTCGACGTGCGCGAGCGCGCGAACGCCTTCTTGTGGAGCTCGCTTCCGCAATTTTTGAGAAGGTGAAAACACTGTGAAGTCGAATCACGTACGACGACGACATGAAGTGCAACAAGGTCCAAGTGCAGGCCAGCACTCGTTGCAAGGAGTTTTGGCAGCACAGCTCTTCAGTGCATAGTTGTGTGCTCAAACGAACTGTCCGTAGCATATTTATATTGCCGAGCGCGTGACCGAGAAGGAAAGCTTTCCCTTTACCCCGAACCTCCAGCAAAAATGTCGCAGATGAAAAAGGATAGAGGAGCGTAAACTTAAAAGAAGGTTTTAATCGGCCAACTTGTGCCCCAAAACAAAAGAAGGAATGCGTCGAAACAGTAGCTGCGTACATTGCGGCGTCGGCGCGACAGGTGGCTGGATCGAGAGTGACTGTGCCTCGCGGTGGGGAGAATCCGAGTTTGTCGGCAAAGCTCACGCTGGACTCCTTATTACTACGCTCTGCATATCGAAAATTCGACCTAGAATGTTCTAGGTTGACTAGGCAAGGTCATTGTGGCCTCCTCATCTTTTACACTCGGGGTAAGAGTAAACACGAATCTATAGGCCATGCACGCGGCAATATAACTTAACCGATGTTATTATCCACCTTTTCGCTCTTTGGGGTATTATTTAAAACTGAGGAATCATTAGGATGTTTTTCTCAGTGAGATGAGTACAAGCAGGTGCAAAACACATACCCATATTGCGAGCTTGGAAAACAAAGTTTGGGGTCTCAAACCGCTTATGTTAGAGTCAAAATAATAACTTTCACAACAACGCACACCAACTGCAAAATAAAAAAGAGGGCCAGACGCTGCTTTAATATCATGTCCTAAACAAATGCCTTGTCTCGCTGTATTGTTTGCAGATCTCCATGCGTGTGAAGATTATCGTCAGACAGTATCGTATACACTTCGTCGTGACGCTACAGCTTTTTAACTGACACCTCGTCGTGACACTACAGCTTTTTAAACTTTTATATTTATAGTACATTTCCCTTTTGGGACTGTAAACAACAATAATTCTGCACCTTCATTATCACTGACAATGACAAAGGTCGAATTCTAAGTAATCAGACAAATAGATTAGTCATACCTCGTCGTGACACCAGCGCTTTTCAAACTTTTATATTTAGTGTATTCCCTTTCCTTTATAACTATTATCTCCTTTCCCTCTTGGAGAACGTTGAGACCTTTGGGGGCGGTTTTTTCATTGTGCCATTCTATGTTGTTGCTAAATGAAAGATGTCCTGTTCCCGTCCTCGTCCTCGCTGTTTTATACTTTCAAGTTTATATCGTATCGCACGCAAATACAATTCGTTTTTTATAACTCTTGTGAGTTTTCTTAGGCCTGTTAGTTTCTTAGTAATTACAAAATTAAAATTGTTTAATTTCGCAAACGATTCAGACTGCTGCAGGCGCTATACTTCAGTCATTTCGTGTGCGTTCGTCATGAGTTTTTCGTCTGCAGCAGTCATCTCGAGACATCTCGAGGACCGGAAGTTGTCGTCGCAAATATTTCAGAAATAGCCGATTTTCGGCTAACTTCTGTCGTGGTAAGTGCGAAATCTAGGCTCCCTGTATATATTATTTTTAGACGTTTAAATTCCACGTCCGAGTTTTGACCAATCGTTCTTTCGGAGCGAAATCCAGTCCCATGTATTCGTCCATAACAACGCCCCTAGCAATGGATTGTTTGGAGCGGTGACGTCACACTTACGGGGTCAATTGTTTCTCCCAGCAGTTGAATGGTAATCGTCTGTCACGCAGGCCGCCGAGATAACGTTCGGCGACTTGAAGAATCGACTGGAATTCCACCAATACGTCTTCGGTGCTGGTACGTTAAAGACCATATTTTAAAATAATGCTCAGCATGCATTACAATAATTTATTGATATATAATTAAAAAAATATTATATATTCTATAGCATATGCGCTATTAAAGAAACATAACTTGACCATATTTACGATCTCGTCAATTAAGAAAGGCCATATAGCGAAGCTTGGGGAGGGAGTTGAACAACTTCGGCAACAAAAATGTTAAATAAAATTAAAAACCTAGAGCTAGATACCTTTGTCTCCACTGCACTTGTGGGACGCGTTAGGACGCGCAACGCCGGCGTCAGGGGTTTGGCTCTCGCATTTGATCCCGTTCGACGAGTGCACGTCTACCCAGAGACCATTCGAACCAGAGCTAGGCGTTATGACGACGCCACGCTCTCTCGTCTCCTCCCGTTCCTCAGTTTCTCAGCGCGACGATTTACATGCAGGTTTTGGTGCAACCTCAGCGGAAGCGATCACATCCGCCCTTTTGAAGAGGCTTGGAGTAAACAAGACATACGCATCAATTTACTACAATAGGAGTAAGTGCTCTTGTTTTCCTTGGCAAAGACGTGTACCGGTTTGGGGTCTGTTGTAGGCAAAGAAGAAAATATTTTTTAACGGTTCCTCGAATGCCTTGTGATGGAGTTACCTGCTGATGAGAATAGCCTGTTATAATTTTAAGCAGGGGTTACACAGATTGCATGTACATCACACAAAAGACAGACTGCATGCAGATTCGAACTCATGGCAATGATTTTAAGGAGAAACTCGGGCACACGGCATTCGAACTACGGATATTGCGCTGACTCGTCTTTGCAGACCGTCTTTTGTACGATGTATGTATGTGCAGTGTGACCCCGGGCTTTTGCGTTCCGTGTTGCTGGTACATACAGATAACTCCCAAAAAGTAACCCCGGACCCGGTTTTCTCTAAGTTTGGCAAATCCGAAAACAACAGCCCTAAATAAAGATGTAATTGAAAAAAAAAAACAACTAAGTTTTTTGGAAAAATGTTTTTATTTACAGATTTGATTTCTTTTAGCCCGCAGCCTGCACTGAACTGCCCGCGATTTTGTTTTCTCATCATCTTGTCGTTTTGCAGCCAATGAAATTGAAGCATTGGTAGATAAGAAAGTCGAATGACCGATGACAAAGCAAGAAGCGTGATCGCAACAAGTGTAATACCTTGCGTTTTGGAGGCTCTCAGTTACTGTAATAGATTCGTGAGGATAACGATAGGACACTGAAGTTATTAGAACTCTGAATGTTTCCAGGCATGTTTAGGATTGTAGATGGATACGTAAGTATGATCTTCGACAACCCTTATCTTGAATTTATTTACCAAAATCGCTTTGCTGACGGCAACTTTGTCTGCAGACCTACGACACGACAACGCAAGCTGCGATAGCCGCCCTTTATGCCAGAGCATCGAGCATCGACACCGAAGTTCGTATTAACTTTTATAACAAATACAAAAACATAAAAACCTTGATTATTTTCAGAATCATGGTATATCATATCGTTATATTTAAGTCACCCAATCACAAATTTGCATATTTAAATTTTTATTTTCAGTTCTAAAATTATGTTTTCTTTTTATTTGTGACGAATATGTGCGATACATTAATATAGTAATTTTAAACCTAATTTACACATTCTAGTTGATTATCCAACTGTAATCAAGTTTTGATAATTTTAATTGTTTACAATTATTTTAACATATGTGGAATAAAAGCGCAACACGCTTGTCGCTCCAAGTGGGAAACAAACTTTGTGAGTTTAAATTGTACGCATAGGCGGGTGCTATTTTTTCTATTCCTTCAGATAACATATTCCAAAAGATCGTCAGGACTGAAGTACCCCACGAGGATGCTTCAGTCACGTCAAAATACTACAACACAATGATGATGTTGAATTGATGAATAGCCCAACGTCAATGCTCGACCTGTGCTTGGGTTGTTTCGGTTGTTGCCAATGCCCAATCACCGGTGAGAAAAATAGTCTAGCTCTACAAACGCTGCGTGTGCAGCTGGATCTTTTCATTCCATCAAAGTTAAATGGTGTGGCTGCAATTGTATTCGCAACTCCAGCCCGCCGCTTGCCCTCTCGCGGACGAACGGAGAAACAGTCGGCCTTGGTGCCTGTGCTGCCATTACCGCATGGTTCTGGTCGGTGTGTTCGTTCTTGAAGCAGTTTTAATAATAAAAAAAAAGTGAGAACGTTAAAATTTGAATTTTAGTGTCCCGTCTCGCCGCAGCGTTGCACGAAGGGACCGGGATGTTTAATTTCAGTAGGTACTTCTCCGCGGTAACAATTTATGTTGTGGAGACTGTCGGCGCAACAAAGTTTCGCAACATGAAAACAGTTTTACTGCAGTCGCGCAACAATGTTGTAGCAACAGTCATAACACTGCAGAAGTGTCCGCTGCTAAAGCGCTGCGGCAACTGTGTCGGTCAACCGTTGACTGTCTCATGCTCGCAACAGTTACCGAAGCATTGCTTTTACCCAGCAAAATGTGTGCTGTCCTGATGTTGCTGAACATTGCGGAAAAGATCAGCGCAGCTGTAGGCGAAACATTATCACGCAACACAAGCTCCGCCAACAACGTCACGTTTGCATTTGCGAGAGTGCAGAACTGCTGTTTTGCTACTATTCGACTGATGTTGCGGTAGCGTCGGGCCCTTTGATTCCGAAATGTTGTGGCAACGTAACTTTTTTTGCTTTGGGAAAACAAAGCTTACAAACAGTCATCGCAACGTTCGTTTTTACAGTCAGCAAACTGTTCCCGTGTCAGATTCAAAAATAGATTGCGTTTATACTGCCAGAATGCAGTCGTCAAACATTGCTTTCTAAAAGTGTTCCAACCGTACGACACAACGTTGGGATAGATGTTTCGAGGAATTGTTGCGGAAACACTTGGCACTATTGTTGGTTGACTGTTGCTCAAACCTATTCGGCAGACGTTGCGCGCCACAACGGGGCTGCACTGTACATCATTTTTGCCAACCTTTGCCGCATGCATCTTTTCAACATTTGCACTGCATGACGAGGCAGCGCTCCTCGCAACAGTGCTTCCCCATGATTGGGGCAACAATGTCTTTCTTTTATTCCTAGAGTCTCAATGCCACTGCTGCGTTGCATAGTTTTGCAGGTGTTCTTCGCTTGTCTCGCAACAATTAGAAAAGAGTTTGGGAGCCTTTCGGCAATTATTCCGGGAACCTGTTCGCAAAAACAGTATTACAGACAACGTAATTAAAACTCATCATACTGCCATAGAATATTTGCCGAGAGAGTTGCACAGATCCGTGCGGCGGGAACTAACTACGGGCGATCGCAACGCCACCAACTCTCCCGCCTCGGCCACTACAGAAACTGCACAGTCGCTGGAACTGGTTCAGGAGTATCGCATTCTACATCGCAAAGAGCTACTCCTCTACTTTGGCTTTCATCGGCGATCTGGGCGCCCAAGCATATACGGTAGATATGCTAACCCCCACCACCTCAGCGGGCGTGCCTTGAGGTACCGTAGAAGTCAGCATGCAGCCAGGTCGGGACGCGCTACCCGAAATCGTCGGTGAGAGGTGGTTGTATAAAAACAATATTAATTGTGCCGCGAAACCTTGTAAACTAAAACTTTTAGAAACCATCACGTGCCTGCTATTTGTACCGATCTCCAATAAGAATTCTTACAAAAAGAGTTTTTTTTTCGTTTGTTTTTACCGAAAGAACAGCTTTCTAAAAGTTCATGGTAACCAGAGTGCTGGCCGGAGAGGTTACTCGTTCTGTGGATGCTAGTAGAGGGCGCCACCGCCGCCTTGTTCTGGAGTTCGGGGACGTTCTGCAGGGAAGAACCTTCTCTCCCGAAGCTGGGTGACGGGGAGGGAAAGGGCCATGGAAAGAGCGTCGAGAAAATGGGATTTGCCTCGGGACGAGCTATCCTCTCGAGAGGGAGTGGGGGACGGAACAAAGCTGCTTGGGGGTTGCGGCAACCAGGTGGAAGAAAGATAAGCTTGTCAAACGGCGACCTCGGATGCTAAGACGGGCACGTCAGAGAATTTGAAAATAGCTTTCCCGGTTGTCGTCTCGTGCTGCTTGATGAGCTGGACGACCCAGTGCGGTGAACTGGCTTTAGAAGGTGTTTCGGATGAGTTGTTGTTGTTGTTGAGTGTTGTTACACACGGGAAGAGGGGATGCCTGCACGTATGATTCGGATGAGGAAAACTCGTTTTGCTCCAGAAGGCTAAAATGATTCGGATGAGGAAAACTCGTTTTGCTCCAAGAGTCTGAAAGCATTCTGGAACGTGAATTCTGGCCACAAATAAAAATAACATATGTATGAAAAACTGCGAGGGCGCCTAAGCTTTCTCCTGTGATGAGAGAATGCGTGAGCATTACCCTTGGCCGAGTTATGTTGGCGCAACGGATAGCGCGCTAGGTTCGCGGTCAAGAGGGCCTAGCTTTGAAATCTGGCAAAAATGGTTTTTACTCGTGTTTTTTGTTTCGTTTTTCTTGGTCACGTGAGCAGAAAAACGACGTGAACAGGGTTGTTGTTTTTTTTTTTTGTGACGTGACCACAGTTTTTTTTTCTTCTGTCTTTTTTGTCTTTTTTTCGGTTTACGCTCCCTTTCGCAAAACTCTTAGCACCTATTTCGCGTTACTTTGGCTCTGGCCAAATCATTTCTTTTTTCCTATGGCAGGGAATTTTTTCGTAGGTATCTTATGTTACTATTACCAACCATGGCTTGCAATTCGCGTAGGCAATTTTGTCCGGCAACGAGTTTGGGAATGACGAGGCTAAAATTGTGTTATAATTTTTTTAAGGTCTAAGCACAATTTTGGCCTCGTTGTCCGTCGGTTTCTATGACTGGCTCTTCAAGTATCCTTTGGGAAAGTAGACGACAATAATTTTTAGAGGGCACGTGTGTCGACCAAAGTGGACATTGCTGAAGCGCCTCTAGTGTGATTTTGGCCGTAAATAACTGGAGGCTCCGGGCAATCGCGCCCAATGTAGAAAAGTATCTACCTTTCTGGTTTCATACAGAGCTATGAAAGCCAGAAGGGACGAATCCTAGCTGAGTCAAACAACCAGCTTGCAAACGCAATCGTGTTGATAATAGCGCCAAGGAGTTTGTATGACTCCTTCTGGTGGTGTGCAGAGTGTGAAATCACGGAGGTAATATATGCTTCTGCATAGTCGCCTCGCGAACGGTTGGGTATTGGCTGCGGAGAGTCATTTCGCTTCGTTTTATTACCGTGATTATATTTTGATTTCTGGGTTCCTAATTTCACAGACAGAACAAAATCGCTTTTCTCGTGTGACGTCACGGCGGGGAAACAGAAATCAATCAGTGTACCGAAATTGTAGCGACGCTTGTGCTCGTTCTATAGCGCTTTTAAAAACCGTACGATGACGGCTGTGCAACGTCAACATTGCATAAACTGCCGTTACTTGTACTCGTATTGAATCGTGAGGGAACGACTATGACTGGGTAAACAGGAATAGAGAGAATGGGTGCGTGTGATTTGTTGAAGTTCGATTCAACAAATTGAGCTTGAACGAATGCGATAGTATTCAATTCACTCAACCAGGTGTATGAGTTTTCAGATGGAGTATATAACGGTATACACCTTCCAAGTATGCGATTCGTGTTCTGCCAGTGGTACCTCAGCTCGACTAAAACGCCGAATCCGCGTTGAAAAAAAAAAGTTTACGGTGACTCGAGCCGTTCCCGCGCCGAATCATGTTTCACGTAAGCATAATCTTGGGTTCGATGCACGACGAGGGGTCTTCAATCATAAAAATATTTTTTTTCTTTATTGCATAAAAAGATTTTGATTACGATTATTTGCAGCGCTAAAAACTTGAAAGCCAAGCAATGAAGACAACGGTGTTCTTATAAATATTATGTACATTTTATTTTACTCTGTTTGAATACTCTGCCGTCGTTATGTCCTTGACCTTTTGGCCAATCAGGTGATGGGCAGGGTTTCAGGGGCTGAAAAAAAAAAGATAACGTTATTAGATACACGGCGTGCAAGTGCACCAAAATAGCTTTTCGCGCACAAGAACTTTTTTGCGAGGAATTGAGGAAAAAGTAAGTTCAAGAAAGGGGAACGCCAATCAACGGGCAACGTAAAGGACGCGCAAAGAGCACGCAGTGACGAAGCGGAAAAGCACACGGCGGCACTGGGTGAGATGAGGGGTAAACAACAGTACGTCAGCGCATTTGAGGGGCCCTATCCACTTCCAGGTGTAGCGTGGCGCGCATGCGCAGTTGGCGAGACGTTGACCGGAGCGGAAAATGAACTCCCTAATGGAATTGAAGATAAACTCGTGACCGTATCTGAAATTTATTTTTAGGGGCGTTACTTCTAGCTGCTACGCTGCATCAAGTTTTCGGTCACGATTTCTGACACAAAGCATTTAGAGCAAGGTATACCTTGACTTCAGGAGCCATTTTCAGGGATGGACTCGTCCGTTGCTTGGCTGGACTCCTTCAAGGCTGCAGCTTCAAGGACCAGGCGGCGGATCTTCTCGGTGAAACTAAAATAAAAATAATTTATTACGAGCTTGTACTATCGACACGATTCACTGGTCTTGGACGTTTAGGTTTTATATCAAATAATATTCAAGCTTATTACTTGAAACACTGATTGTAAACAGAAACGGACCTGATAAGAAATAAATCTAGGTCTCCCTCATATTGAAATAATTATTCAGTAGCTTGATTGAGGCCTTATGTTGAAACAATTTTGTTGGCCGAGATAACCCCGAAGACCGCAGTGATTGGCTCTCCCTAGTGCTCTGCCGGGAAGTGGACGCATGAAGTATTTTTTGGGGCATACAGGTGCTCATTCATAAAACATATGCACAAGGCAAGCCAACCAGTTACAATTACCACAGGACCTATTAAAGTTAATAAATCAATAGTTCCATTTGAGGGGCAGTTCATTTGCTTAGGGTATCACCGAGTATATGCTACCTCTCTTATATACGTGCTAATATTTTCGTTTTTTTTTTTCATATATCAAAGAGAACCTTCCCCCGTAACATCTCAGCAATGTTCACCAACGATAGTTCTGCAAGAGTTAGTCGCGAGATAATGGTCATACCTAAACTTCTTTTTCGTGTACTTCTTCTTCCCCCTGTCGATCAGGATGACAGGCGTCCTCAACGAAGTACGTTGACGTATACTGCCGACCGACATGCTCATTCCAATCCAGGACTGCGAGACCCTGTCGGAGGCTGTAGGAGCGGTCCATGTAATGAACTCGCTTGTCTATGTAGATCAGCATGGTGTTATTGAAGGACTCCACGTGGTAGGTGTCTTTTGCTTGGATGTAGTCCCCAGCATTCTTGAAAACTGTTGTCGATCTCAAAAACGAAGAGAGGAGATTCTCTGCGACTGGATCTTGGATCAACAGCGTACTCGGAACATGCCCCGCCGTCTTACAGGGAGAGTCCTCCACGCAGTTGGAATGGCGTCCACAAAAGTGGTCTACGCAGTTCAGCAGCGTCGTCCTCAGTTTGGTGGCGCTACCATCGCACGTTGCCATAGCATAATATACATGGTTCCTCACCAACTTGCACTTGTCCGAAAGCTCAGGATGCCACGTCTTACCTTCGCTTTTTTGGGGCCAAACGCTATCGTCTTCATTCCTTTCAGCGTTCCTTTGGCGGCGTGCCATCTATCGTTGGAGTTCGTTGTTCCATTACGCTCTCTGATAATCTTGTTGACCGTCGTGTTTCTGTCATGCGAGTGGTCACTAACGGAAATGTTCCTTTCATCAAAGTACTTGTAGAGCTTTCGCGTTCCAACAGCTTCGTGTTTTTGTGATGATGGCTCCTCTTTTTTGGTAATATGTACAATTCCCACCACCTTGTGGGTCTTTTGCCCTAGGGCAATAACGTCAGTATGAAACGAATTTTTTCTGCAGGCGTGCCTGGCGTCCGTTTCGATGCTCAGCGATGTCGTCGAGGAATCTGGCTGATCTGTTGACCTCGCTTCCTCTTGCTGAGCGGCTGTCAATGACTCCATTACTGAGATCTCCACCGCAGCACCAATCTGTATAGTGAGCTTGTCGAGTGTTCGACGTGAATAGGGGACTCCACTGAACAAGCAAAACTTTTCAAATTGAGTTCCCAGCATCCCGCTGCACACGAAGGCAACTGCCACAGAACAGTCCACAACTCGCAGATCTCCAACACTGGAGCTCGTATCTAAAACTAAAGTATGTTCATGGCATCTCAATTCTACGCGAGCTGCGAATCCCCTTGGTGTCACCTTGATGATTACCACATCTTCTGTACACCTCCGAGCATGATCCTGGACAGCGTTGACCATCTTGGATAGTGCTGACGAGTCGCAGAGTAAAAGTGATGGTTCCTCGCTGGCCCTCTCTGCCATCAGTGAAGCAGCCTTGTTCACTCGCCGGTTCTCATCGTCAACCATCATCTGTACAGCTTTTGTGATGACACTAGCTAACGGTTCATCCTTGTGTGCATGCTTCGCCTTTTTCAGCAAGTCATCAAAGTCGCTCATTTCTTCCTCGCAGGAAAATGTCAGGTTTATAGTTCTGCGGAAGCTTTTTCTGGTGCAGGTATACTCCTTCTCTGTTCCATCGCTCAAACGTTTTTTTGACACGAACGAAGAATAGGCTGATGCTTCTTCCATCTCTGCTACCGCTGGTAAGAGGCTGCTGTCAGAAAGAACGGCACATATACGTATAAGTACACAATGAAATATTGCAACGGCTACTACCAATAACCATGAGTTGGACCAGACATTTCATCGAACGCCGTTTCATCGAAGCCGTTTCTCAAAATTTCTCGAAACGCCGCTTTATCGAATGCCTTTTCATCGAAGTCGTTTCATTGAACGCCTTTTCATCGAAAACATTAGAAATCTGTGTTGTACAGCTCCCTTTTCGTAATTGCGTGAGGCGGTACACTGTTCACTGTAAGTTAGATGAAGTCACAACCAAACTTTTCTAATTTTATTTTAATTACTTGAATACCCAAATTAAAAAAAGGGATGTCTCATTTTACTTTTATCGCGGACTGACTAATATTTGTTGAATAAAACGTGAATTTTTTTTTCATGAAACGGCGTCAATAAAACGGCGTTCAATAAAATATTTGGGAACCGACTACGAAATACCCAAAACAATGTATAATTCACTAATAGCATCAAATGAAGCATTTGGGCAATAACTTCAAAATACGAGACGTACCTTGCGTGGCTGAGGAGAACTTCTTTGTTTCACAACATTTGCAACAAACGTCAATAATTCTAGTCATCAATCTGGGGCATATCCCCAGGAGAAAAAAAAGTTAGTGAGCTTGTGACGGACAGGGAAGTCTTGCAGGACCATATGACTAGACCTGCCGTGCTTCGAAAAATGCTAGTCCAATGCATACAAGCTTGTTCAAGGCGGACGTAGCGTTGCGCATCCGGCAAAGCGCACTCAATCGCTAACCGCGGCGGTTTTTTTTTTTTTTTTTGTGCAGCGAAATAATTTTTAGTCGAGCAGCAGGCCCCCTTTTCGGCGGGTTAAGCCGGATTAACGGAGGCGTCTCCTAATCCATTCTCCGTGTTCGCCCCTCGGGGGAGGGCGGTAAACCGGTGGCGGAGGGCGGTGAAGGGGGGAAAGGAGGGCAGGAGAGGAGGAAACACGAAAAAGTAGAAAGCGCGAACTGTACAGCGGCCTTTAAAGGGGCACTGACACCCCAAAGGTCGTATTTTTTTTCTTGTCTAAAACGACGCAAGTTGCAGTCATAAACACGCAAAAAAAACCGCATCGCGAAAAAAAATGTTTCCCGCGCGCGCGCGCCTTTTTATTTTTGGCGTTTAAATCTCCCGCCGCTACCTCCTCGCTTCTTCTGATCGATGACGTCAAAAATCAGGAAATTTAGAAGCTTTGTAGGCGACATTTCTATAACATTTAATAACGGCAATCGTAAAACATGTTTTTTAACGCAATTGCGAACGCAGTACGGCCCCTCTTTTTGAAATACCAAAAATCAGGGTTCGGTGAGATGTCCCTTCCTAGACTTCTGTCCTCTCTCTCGGCGGCGCTCGAGCGGGTCGGCGAGTCGGCGAAGAAACCGGTTTTTTCCCGCGCCGGCTCCCTTCTATCCCGCCAGCTCGCCTCCTCCTCGCATCGGGTCAGCGGAGGTCCGAGAGAAAGTCGAGTCGCAGGAGACCGCAAAATTTGACTCACTGCACTGGCGGGGATCGCGCGGGAACTTCGAATTCGGCATTTGGAAATTGTTTTTTTAATTCACAAATATTGAACTCCCAAGTTTCGAATTTTGAGGGTAATGTCCAGGCACCGTTTTCAATCGTTTCGGATAATAAAAAAATATATGATTTTGAGGTGTCAGTGCCCTTTAAGGCGCATTCACACAGCTGAAAGACGCGCGTCGTGGGTGAATTTTTTGCTTATTTTTGTATCGAAAAAAGTCGCGCGCCGAGGAGGACGACGCAGGGAGACGACGCCTCTGGACCCAATTTTTCCTCGACGCGCGCGCCTGAGCCAATCAGCGAGCGTCCGGACGTGACGTGTCGCCCTTTTCCGGTTAGGACATGTTTTCGCTGTTTTTATTTTCGACCCACAATAGAGGCGAAAAGGCAGATGGGTCGAGGGTTTCATGCACTCGCCAAACGAGGCTGGAATCATTTCAGCGTGGAAAGAAGCAAGCCGATTGGAACATCTGACTGTGAGCAGTGTTTTATGTGCGTGTACGACGCCGAGAAACTACTCTTCATCGTTTGCGCGAAAGCCGCCACCGAAGTTCGCGGTGTGTGTGCTCCGACCTCCGACTGTGCGGGAGCGATCACTCCCAACGTGTCGTGTAGTCTTTGTGTGCACCCACCATTACGGAATACGAGAGTTCTCCATCGGAAATACTATCGCACAAGCTGCGTGCAGTGCTTAAATTACGGACGCGCCGGCGTAGCACCGTGCTTTGTTTGCGCAAAAACGCGGCAAAGGAGCACCTTCTGAAGCTGCCCGTTCGAGTCCGTGCCTTTCGTCAGTGCTGCATATAGCCGCCGTTTAAACGTATATATAATCATCGCCGTTTAAAGGGACACTCAAGTGGTTTTTGAGTTCGTGTTTTGATGATGACAGCTGAATTTAGACGCCCTAAGTATCCATAAAAACCAAAAAGTATAGTTCTACGGTGATTATTTCTTTAATAAAAATGTAATTGAAGGCCTCCAAACCTCGGATCCATCCGAAAACGAAACCACTCTCATTGGCCCTCGCACGCTTATCAAAAAATCTCGGGCCAATGGCGTTGCACGACGTTCCGTCGCGCAGTGATCCCGAGGTAGCCGCATCGGCCGAACCTCTTTGTCATTCGAGCTTCGATCATGGCGGAGTTCTCTACGCTCGAGGACCTGACGCCGTTAGAGGTTGAAATTCTTCGGTGGACAGCCGACCTGGGGATGACTTCCTATGACGCCACTCCTACGTGCGATGTGGACGATAGCAGCGCTTCGGAGTCATGTTCGGGTTCCGAGGACGACGAAACGCAGACCTTTTCGGGCGTTCTTCGATTTGCGGTTTGGGCAAGTCCTAACCAAACCAACGTTTGACATCGCAGCGTTACCTCTGGTACGTGATGTCAAGCGAAGTCGCCACGTTGACTTTCGCCTCGGGAGAACGGAGGGAAGGCTGGTTCAGACATGTGCAACGAGCGTGTATTTACGACTGCGTCCGTTGCAACCGGAACGACCGCTCAGCGCCGCGCGTACACACACCTGCAACCACTACAACAAGCGCAGCGGGTCGTCAGCTGTTTCAGCGGCCCCTTTAAAAGGGGACGCACTGCTACTCAATGCCGTAACAGAATATGGAGAGACAGTTTTCTATAGCATAAAGCTTTATTATTATTTTTTCTTGATAGGCTTGCAGGCTACAGTGGATGAAAAAAAGAAAATAAAAAGATGCAGTACGCCGTCTTGGACGATCACGACTCTAATACACGACATTACAATAGTACAAACATCGCCACACGCCTTTTCTACGATTATAAAAGACAATGTAATCTTAGCAGCGATATAGCAACGTAGAAATATGATTTCGTGATCAGATAGACGTTGCGAGCGTTCAGGATTGCAACACTAATCACTTTTCTCCGGTGATGAAAACGCGTGAAAATTCGCATCCTTTATACGGTACGCGCCAGTAATACCTTGAACTTGAGCACACGCATGAAATGCGCCAAATAAGAAATCCGGGCGATGTTCGAGGACACAAATGCTTAGAAAGCACCACTGTAGTCGAAGTAAACAAACACGACGGCACGGGCGTTTCTGGTGTCTTGAGAGTGCCGCCACGACATCGCCGCACGAGTAGGTGGATCTTCCCTTCTAGTACGTGCTGGGTTATCATAGCGACACACGACGAAAATTCACAGTCAAGGATAGCGCTTTTACGCGGAACGATGAGCTTCCACCACGCCGACCACGCCAACGATCACAACAAAGCCATGTTTGCAGAGAAGAAGCCGGCCCGCGACCGGCACGACCGGCATGCAACGCGCGCCACCAGTTCTCCTCGACCTGTGATTAGTCTGCCGCTGCGGTTGTTTCCAACGCAGCGGGGAAAGAAAGGCCGCCAGAATTTTCAAACATACGATAATTTCATTGGTCCTCGCAAGTACAGAAAAGAGTCCGCACGTATTTTATTCCTGCGTGATTAATAGGCGGTTCTGCCTTCTAAAACTGAAGATACCCATTCACTGACACTTCCTTAACGCCATCGCACCAAAAAGTAGCTTCCCCAAAAACCGCTTGAGTCCCCCTTTAACATTCAGTGAAGACGGTTGTCTTCCAGCGCATATATCGCGAAGGTAAGGCAACAACAATCGTACGAAGCAGACGAATAAAAAATTCCGTGTTCTCTCGACAAACGCGAGGTCCCCCGAGAAGACGCCGCCGTCGGGTGGCCCTGTCTGAATGCTTCCTCTTTTTCGACGCCGGCGTCGACGTCGACCGCAACGCGCGTTTTTTGCTCAGTGTGAATGCGCCTTTATGCGAAGCTCTGTGCGACGACCGTCGTTTTAATTAGTGAAGGGCCGAACTTTTGCCGAATCGAAAGTTCGGCGCCGAATCTTGGGATTCGTCTCAGCCGAACTTTTGCCGAACTTTTCTAAAGATTCGGCAAAAATTCGGCAAAAATACATTGTTACCTGACTTAACATTGATATTGAGATTTTTCTGGCGAAAAAAGGTTTTATGTCTTTTTTTTTCTTTCTTAACTTAAATGCAACATGTAATGCTTATTGACACAGTTATTACTAAATAAGGTGATATTCTACATGGTAATTGTATCGGTGTCGTTTTTGTGTGTTTACTGGCAATTTTAGTGACTGCTTGCAGAAGTGGCGTGACAACGAGGTTGGGTAGAAGCGAGAGTTTCGGTTTTGAGGAACCATCGCAAGCCTGAATATGTGTGTACATTGTTAAAATGAAGGCAATAATACTACGTTCTTGCTTTCTCGGGTAATCACCGTTTCGTGTGCGAAAACGATGTAACGGTTGCTGAGCCTTCATCAGAAGAGATAACAATATTATGGTATTTGATATTATTGTAAATATGCATGTTTTTCGATTTGAGTAACTTGGCGTCAGCTTTGCATAAAAATGTGCGTCTGATGCTCGCAAACTCTCGTTTTTAACCTTTAAAATGCGGGTTTCTGGTGTTAGGACATACACGGACGTTTAGAAAGATGGGTAGAGTTAGGAATGTCGGATATGAGACGTCGAGCATTTCAGTTCTGTTCAATTTTATGCAGATACATGAAAATCGCGAAACAACACTGATTGAAAAAGCAATCATATTTTGTTTTGGTACACACTACTTCTGAGCCGAAAACAGAATTGTTATATCTCCGAGGAGTGCTTTAAAGTAATTGTCAGCCAATATTTCAACAACCTCGTTTCATCACTGGAAAGGCCACATGAAAATCACGTTATCCAGTGTATATATCCAGAATGCACCGCATTATTTGGCACTTGCGCAGTGGACTGCGTAAATTACTGTTCGATCTTCTATTCTTGAGGCAGAAAATATTGAAGACAACCACACTCGCTCGCAAACACACAGTTACCGTGTTGCCTACACCACACATCGCCGTAACCGCTAGTTGTACTACACTGCACGATGGTGACCGCACGACTGCACGGCGTCCATTTGTAATCCATGGCCCCGTCGCGTTCTCGCGCGTGCGCAGACATTTGCCGGATTTTCGCCGAATCTTTGCCGAACTTTCCTTCAAAAGTTCGGCAGATTCGGTCCATCATAGTTTTAATGGCATTTCTTTTGAAAAGCATTGTTCCGAAATCATATGTTTGAGGAGTATCATGAAACTGCCTATTATTCACGTGCTTTACTGCTGCTTGTGGTTCATAATTTGGGTAAGTGGTGCGATAGCACCTTCCGCGCCGTTATGAACACTATCACGCTACAGTGCCGCTGAGTCAAAAAAAATAACCACCCAATGACCCAGCTGAAAGTGACATCCTCAAAGATTAGCAGAGCATCCCACTCATGTAATACCCCCCCCCCCACTTTGCATTTATATTCATATTGTAATCCGCTTAAAGGAGTCATGAAATTATTTTCATTCTTTCTTAGCTTTAATCCTCAACTCAAAAGCGGATTGAAAAATCACGTGGTCGTGACATGCTTTTGCACCGGAGCGATGACTCCAAGCTTTCACCGTGCTTTTTGAGCACATCATATAACTTGTCATTCGCAAGTGATAATAAATTCCGCCAGGGTACTCATTCACCACGAACGCGAATCCAAATATTTGTTGACGAGCGCATACATCCGAGTGACGCAGTTCTCGTGTCCAATGCGTGAGCTCGGTCGGCTGACGTGCTTTGGGTACCGTTCACGTGCTTTGGGTAACGCTGACATGCTCTGAGTACAGCGGATGTATCACAGTGAAAAGGCGGAGAGCTTTCAAGGGAAGTGAGATACAAAATAGTCCCCTATATTTTCAAATGTTCGTACCGAAAAGCTGGCTTTTGACTTCCTACCCTTTTTATTTTGGCCCACTAAACGATATGCGAATAGTAAACTCCCAATGCAAAATCATTTATCCCAGCCCGAAATTCATTTCATGTTGATTAAAAGGATAAAAGGCGCGAACAGAACAGGACGAAAAAAGAACCACGTACGACACGGACAAGCGTCAACGTCCAACTGATTTTATAAAACACGAAACATTTTCAAACTGTCGATCCCCATCGCCTAAACACATGCAGCAGATAAAGGTTCGTATCGCTCATCACACGCAGCCCTCAAGAAACAGAATTTCTTTGTTTAGTAGATAAAGGGATGGCTGCTTACGCATTTGTCAGCCACATTGTGTACACCGAAAGCTACGATTAATCCCCTTTCCATCTTCTCTTTCCCTCTCTTAATAAACCTTTTGTGCTCTAACAAAGGTTCACACCCGCATTGTTCGTAGTGCTCCGCAAGATGCTGAGCCGAATTACTGCGCCCGGCTAGCTTGTGTTCCCGCGCTCTTTCATTAAGGCATCGGCCGGTCTGACCAATGTAAACTTGGCCGCAGCTAAAAGGAATCTCATAAACCACCTTAGTCACGCCTTCTAATCTTTTAATTGATATGTACCAACTAGCCCAAACAAATTTTTTATTTAATTTCATGGCCCCTTTAAATCTGGAAATCAATAAGAGTAAAAGCACATAAAAAAAAAGCCTCGCGGAAAGCTAGACCTTTTTTTTTCCAAAGAGGGGAATGCAAATTACCTTGATCCGCAAGTGCGGAAGTCACATTTTAAGGCGTTTGAGGAGAATAACATAGAGGTCGAAAACAGGACGACACGTTTCTCCAACTGGCAGCATACATTTATTTTGACATCCGTCACCAAACGCCGCAGTCTCCGCGCGGAGTTGGAAGGGTTGAGGAGGATAGGGAAGGAAGGGAGGGTGGGGGTGGAGAGAGGGTGGAGGTGGAGGTAAAGAGAAAGAGAAACACGTTTTTTAGCCGGCAGCGCACCCCGAAGTCAAAGAGGGAAGGGGGGGGAGGCATAATAAGGGAAGTAACCTTGAGAAGGGATTAAAGGGCGGGCGACTCTACTTCAAAGGCGCCTACGTTTGTCGCATTTCCGGACGCAGAAAGGAAACGTCGGCGTCGGAGAGACAAAGCGATGGGGACCCGATGTTTTGCGGCGAATGGCGCATGGCGAAGGCTTCGATAATCTCGCGGCCGTATCTTGACCGATGCCTTCCAACAGTCGTGGTGGCTGAAAATTCTGAGGCCAGATTCATAAAAACCTCTTACCTACGACAACTTAGCTACGAAGTTCGTAAAGTTACGATCATCGTAAGATGAGGCGAAAACGGTATTCACAAACGCGTTCTTAAGTGAGAGGAGGAAAGTTACGACCTCCTAGAGAAAAACGACGACTTCCGGTGCTGTTGCCATGGCGACGGCGTCTTCGGCAACACGAACAACCAATCGGAGAGCACGGCATAGTTCGGAGCACGTGGATTTTTAATAACAAACACAGGCTAACTACTCGTTGATAGTCAGCTCGGTGTATGTCCTGTCCTGTCTATGTGCAAATGTTTAGTGTTCAAGCTGTTTCTCATAAACACGGAT